>JAQGBX010001367.1:0-25396 GCA_034698745.1 Megaphyllum sjaelandicum | reverse complement strand
ATTTAAATTACTTATTGTTTGCCCGCGAGTGGTAACAAAATTAACATTCTTAATTTAAAAGTTTTGTTGTGTAAGCACCCTATAACACGTAATGTTAATACCGGAAGCCAGGCCTTCTGGGCTAATGTTTGTTATTTACTTAAGCAGTACAGTGATGGTTTTTTTTCTCTCATTTACAATGTTTGTCCAGTTAAGTCAACTAAATAGTTCGGAAACTTGCTGAAAATGTCACTCTGTCCATTGCAGTATAATGCAATGGTAAAAAAAAATCACAATTTTAAAAAAGAAATCTTAAATTTTTGAAAAACGTTGGATTTTTTGCAGTCCACGTGTCGATGGTATTGATGAGCTCCGGTTGGCTATTCGTGAGCAACCCATGTGAGGGCAATTTGTGTCCGCAACATATTTAAACTCCCCCTCCCCATGTGCAATAACCTATGCTCGTCGTCTGCTACTTTATTGGTTCGATAGATATTCTTTAAATGCTTTTATTTTCTAAAATGCTAATGTTTTGTATGCCGGTATATTTCAGCATTTTTGCACTATGTTATGAGACAAACACTCGATTTTATATCATGTTTCTGTAGTATTGAAATGGAGACCTAAGTATTTTCCAAACATTATGCCTATACTTGCTTGCATGACACAAAAAGATTTTATGATTACTCACCTAATTAAAAAATAATTTAATATATACAAAAAGTTAGAAAATAGTCTTATTTCGAAGAACATCAATCAACCCAATGAAGTAGCAGACGACGCGCATAGGTTATTGCACATTAATACCATCTATTGAGCCGTGTTATATTTAAAAAGTTTTTTTTAAAAATAGTATTTGCCCTCTTATGTTACAATCAACTCCCGATTATAGTTAGGTTGGAAAATGGGGTGTCCCGGATAATCGAGATTCCGGGTACTCCGCGTCAGCTAGAAAAACTCAAATAATGACATCAGCGTAAATATCGTTAGAAAAATGGTATCACTCTTTTAGTAGAAATGTAGGCGATCTGTTATCACCTTATCAGTTTTTCACATAAGTTGTCTAAGATTGCTTGACAATGTTATATCTTTTGCTGCTATAACAACAAAAGGAAATGACTTATGAACCCAATTTGATAATACCGACCTCGAGTGTTTCTCATATAGTTTTGAGCCTCTGGTATTTGTTACCACAATTCAGGTCTAATAATTGGATTTTTTTTTCCGTTTAGATTTTCAGTTGGGGGTTCCTCTGTGGTAACGTGTGCCGCAAGCTGATTTTTTTTCTGACGTTTTTTTAGCCGTAAATCTGAAATTTATTAGGAGATCAGTAAATATTATTTGTTACGCCTTCTTGCTGCTTCGAATTAATAGGATATGGTTTACCCTTAGTGGTGCAATGTTGTGAATATATATTCCAAGTTTCCCTAGATCTTAAAAAGCTGAGAAAAGTCAGGAAAGAATGAATTATTTCGAAAAATCAGGGATATTTAAAAAAAAAATTGGTACAAATTTCCAACAATTTTCGAGGACCAGTTTGCAAAATGTTGAGTTTCTCGCTAGAGGAAACTTTCGAAATTTTTCACGTTTTCGGAGCACAAATTATAAATTGTTTTCGGGTATAAATTCGTAAAATTTTGAAAATTTTCTGACAATTTTCAACAGATTTTGAGGGCAAATTAGCAAAATTCTCAACCTTTTCAGAGTACAAATTTCCGAAATGTAGGCCTACAGTCTTATTTTTTCTTAAATTTGTAAAATATCGATGCAAAATGTCAAATTGAAATATGTCAAATTTGTTGTTGGTCAGGGAAGTTGGTTTAAAATCCTGGAAAAGTCAGTTAAGGTGAATATGAAATTTCAGGGGAACCCTGTATACATGTATTGCACCATCGCTCGCAAAGTGACACGACTCAAAATATTCAATTTCTGTTTTTAAGATGGTATTAACTCGAGCAAAATTAGCTCTGTATTCAGTAAAAACTGCACATTTTAACACATCTATTCACTTAGTTCATTTTGAAAAACAGCGCTAATTAATCTCATTTATTATTAATATGAAAGCCAAAGGTCGTTTGCTTCGCTATACATGTAGATATTCTGAAAGCATCGCACATTGCATCTCGTACATTACGTAGATGGCATTTTAAGCTAAAAAAATAATTGGTCCCCTGTGTCATTGCGAAAGGGAGAAACCTAGACCCTCAAAAATAATTGCGACGATGGCCTTAAACTTTATTTTTAAAAAATACGACCTTCAGGTAAAGTGCCACAAAAACTGTCTGTTAAGGGGTATAAACTTGGATTTTACAGCTAGGGTCTTCTGATGTCACTGAAGAAAAAGTGGTTCTACTTTATAAATAAATTCAACCCAGTTTTACATGTACTTAATGCCATAAAAATATGTTCACTTCAAACATTGCTGAAGTGAATTTTCGAAATTTGTTTAAAAAATAATAATTCCATTATTTCTTGATAAATTTCATATATTAAAGTTGTATTTTTGATATCTACAACAAAGTTATAAACCTTGCCGGTAGTTCTATTTATCCAAATTCTTGATATTAATAAAAGAAAAACTACTACAAACGATTCTTTCAGGTTTAATTATAAAACGAAAAATAAAAAAAATTCTCAAAATTCCAGATTCAATTGGAAATAAACAAAAGGTAAAAGTTTGGAAAAGAATATCAGCGCGTTTTAATAATCGTAAATTTCATAAGAACGACTAAATTTCAGTTACAAAAGGATTAATCAGACAGAATCTTTGCGAATCGCACTTTGGCTGTCGAGAAGTCACATCGGGATAGAATTTAGTGATATCTCTGTTTTTAAACCATGGAGTTGATGAATAATAGCTTCAAAGCTATTTTTAAAACAATATTTATGCATTTCTATACTTTTGCTTATTTATAACTTTTACGTAACAATAAACCAAAAAAAATGTAGGCTACATAACCTCGAAAACCATAAATGTAATAGCGATGTATTTGTGATGTAGTTATATATAGGAGTTGAATGTGATTTCCACATTTAAACTTGTACATGTATAGTAACGTCATAACTTTAATCACATGTTAATTTTGTTTAGTATTTCAAATGTCATTTTAGCTCCTGATGAAGGCCAGAGCGCCGAAACGTTGAGCATTAAAATCAGTAAAAATTTGGTAGTGAAAAAATTAAGTTTGAATCATTATAATTACCTGCAGGATATATCACTTGAAGATGGCGTCAATTGAATAAAAACAATTGGTCATCAGAAGGTGAGGCATAAGTCTAAATAATCGGCAGTATTGCAGGCAGCAGGCGCAAAAAGACATTACAGACCTTGTAGCTTATACTAGTGAAGATTTTTTGGCCCAATCAAATTCGCCATTAGTCAGCAGTCGAGTGGTTCAGTGACACGTAATGTTTGAACCAATTGTTATGGCTCGTGTCTGCTCATTGCACAGTGAAAGTGAAGTCGACGGCAAATCTGCCATTGCCACTGTTTCAATTAATGTCTGTTTGGTTTCCTGCAACCCTTGAACCTCAGATATTATTTTTTGCCTCTCCATGTTCAAAGTAAATGTACATATACAGTACATGTTTCGGTACCTGTAACTTCGTACTTGCGATGAGGAAATGTGCACTTCATTGAAAATCTGTTTCAATTTTTTCTCCAAATCAGACAGATTGCACTCTGGAAGTGGTGAAATCTGTTCAAAATCAGCACGCTTAATTCAAACCGATTAAATATTTTCATTTTCACACGTGACTTCGTGTAATTTACGAAGATTGTCCGAGTACCAGTATTGTATTTTTCCCACAATTTTAAAATTCTCCCATTCTTTTATGAAAATTGTCAACTGATTAGAAATCAGCAGGTCATTATAGCGAAACTCAGACAGAAGCTTTATACGGATCGCACTTTGGAAGTTGTGAAGTCACGTGAGTAAAATGAATGCGTTATTTGGTATACAAGCAACGATAACCTTAAGTGTTTTTTTTTAACCATTAAGTGTGACTGTGTGTCGATTTCGCCCAGGTGACTTTACGACTGCCAAAGTATAGTAACGGTTCGTAAAGTGCCAGAATTTCTTAGCTCTTCATTAATGTCAACTTATAACGCTCAGTTTATAGATTAAGGCTTAGTTTTTGAAACCTTTGGAACTGTGACATGTTGACAATGTAGCATTTGTTTTTATATCATTTCCTAAAGCTTTACTGTTACTGTATTTACTGCAAATTATATAGCCGACGCCTTTGAACTTTTGAAGTAGGTTACATACAGTGTACATGTATGTATAGGCAACGTGATTTGTTATTTCCCCGGGTTTTCGAGCTATTTCGACTCCAAGATCAGATTATTGAGTAAGTAGCGACATTGAAGTTTTTTTTAAGTGGTGGTCAATTTTTGAGATTCTTAGCACAGTATACATGTACAGTATGTTCTAAGTCGTTGGTCCATCCCTGACTAGGAATTGCCAAGCCAATTAGCGCCATGAAGTTGTTCTGAACTTCTGATTCTTTGGCAGTTTGCGATGGTTGGTCTTTGGAAAACCATCGTTCTCAAGTTCTTACAGTATGTGCTTTCCTTGCAGGCATCTATGTGGAGGGCCAAGAATGGCATGGAAGACCCCCAGTTCTAACGCCGGTTCCCTGGGCCGGACGTTCATCCTCACGCTGGCCGTCGGAATCACGTTCGGCTTCAGCTTCGCTTACGTGCTGCTGAACATGACCACCTCGGACCGCCAGACATTGGTGTTTCAGTACAAGGGCGAAGACTACTCCAATAGTGGAACCTACGACCGTGAGGCCGCCGAAGCTGCCCACATGCATGGCCACGACCCCCACAACCACGAGGACATCGATGGCCTGCAGGGTCCGGACTTACCCGTCAACTTTCACGACCACAACGAGGAGTTCCACCAAGGTAATGCACCCTGCAATCGCAATTTTGTTCTTCAATTTTAAGCGCCTAGTGGCTTTCTACATGTAGAGGGTTTGGCCATGGAGGGACCCTCGGGTGCTTCTTGGGTTTTCTACAAGAGTCTTAAGTTATTTTCTTCTTGGACATTCAAGATGCGTCCTTGTGATTCCTCATAGTTGCTGTCCTTATTGTTGTTGCATCTATGCATGTACACTGTATATGACATTTGTTGACTGCTGCGTTGGAAAATTACATAGTCGCAGTAGCTCATCTTTGACCGTCCTTCATGGGGTTGGATGATTTGTTTTTAGGAGAAACTCTAAATTTAATTATTTTTAATTGCGTGCATGTGTTTAAATTTAATAAATGTCCATGATTTAACGACTGCAGTGTGTACCTCTGGTGCGATACTGTAGCAAGTTGAATACCCATAGAACTAGGTTCTGACATCTCTTCAGTAACCTACGTAAGCTTGTCTTGTGACGATTTTCAGCAAGAATATTTATAGAAGACTTCTTATATTATACGATTCTTCAGGGATTACTGCTGCAGGTTATTGGAATTTCGATTCACTACCTGCATGCAGTGAGCACATCATCCCATTCCTCGACAAGCTCCAAGATCCATGAAGTTCCTCGGGGATCTTAGCTCTGGTTGTTTGTTGGGCCCCTGGTGGTTCGGCGATCAATCTCTCTACTTCGTTACATGCACTTCCAGCGGGAGTTGCACTTGTTGGTAGTCGGCCAACGCTTTTTGAAAACTCCGAATTGCGGCATTTACATGAGAAAAGCAGCAGGAAGAAGCCCTTAACTATGTTGCATGCAGACGCCCTCGCAGGTTCCTCCTACGCAGAAGCTTAGCAACCATGCTGCCTATTGAGATCCTGCTACATTTTCAATCGTAAAGAGCTGCAAGGACGCGATGCTTTGACCTGGCAAGGGCTAATTTGAGCATGTCTTCGATGCCTACGTGCAGGAATCTTGCGTGGAAGACAAGTAGATTCGTGCAGGCGAGGAAGCTACCGTATGCAACGTGCTGATGCATTATTTATGGTGCAGCCTGCAGTAGCGTAACAGGCTTCGAACAGCGTGGCCTTAAGCCAGCTGGGCCTCATTTGCATGCTTACCACGTAAGAACTATTATCGTGTAAATATTAGTAAACTATGGAAAACTGCGAGGGGTTTGCCATGGACATGTCCGCGTGATTTTTACCTCATGCGGCTTGACTTGCATGCAAGGTTACTGCTGGTTCTGTCACTTTTTCCTAGAACTACGACTCCAGACGGCAACTCCACTGAAGGGTTATTGGTTTCAGATGATTTTTCCATGTCCTTTTTTGGGCAGATTTGCCTGAGCATGAGCGGATTTATCAGTTCGATATCAAAAAATCCTTAGGTCAAGCTGGTTTTACCATTGGATTGAAACTTTCCAAGGAACTTTGACTAGTTTTGCCGAGTAACTCAACATTCAAAATAATATATTTGTTATTGGAACAAATTGTTACTAGAACTTAATTGGTTTCCGAAACTGGGATGCAAGTTTCGACCGTGGCGTTTACCGGCTTTCCGAATTGGGAGTTTCCAGTTAGGTTAATTAAGTTTCCTGTTTCGGAAACCAAGTTGAAGTTGAAGTTTTTCTTGGTGTGTTGTTCCTTAGAGGTGCGAACATCTCCGAGGAAACTTCAACTGAAACTTGGTTTCCAAGGAAATGCAAGTTTCCGAACCGTGACGTTAACCGCCTTTCAGAATTGGAAGTTTCCAGTTGCGTTAACTGAGTTTCCAGTCTCGGAAACCAAGTTTCAGTTGGGGCATGCACGCGAAACAATTAAGTTTGTCCAATCTTCCATTTCCCCCATTAGTGTAAATAGATTATGCTGGAACATTTGGTGATTTCCTTAAAATGTTTTCTCTGACAACTTCTGAGCATCTTTCACAGTTGTCTGTCCATTTCTTAACGTTTCAATCCATTAAGCTCCTAAAATGACTTCAAAAGTTAAAAACCGAACAACAGACTGCTGCTGAGCCACTGTCTCCTCGGAGTCCACCTTTGCTTTCGAATTTTAAACATGTGCAATTTTAGAAACATTAAATGTAGAAATATGTTCAGGAATGATGGAACAAATTTTCCAAATAATTTTATTAAATCCATACTGCCTTTTTTTTTCTTTTTTTTAAGACTGCGGAAATTTGCTGTCTAGTCAAGCAAAAACCGTTTTTCCTGCCTCGCTTAAGTTTGGCAGAAATTGGTTATCATGAGCAAAAAATTGGGAGTCATGACTACTGCTCGTGTTTTCGTATCGCATTAAAATATAAAAACGTTCAATGCAGATGTGGTTCGTAATAAATCAGTTCGATACGATCCATACACGTTTTATCGAGCCGTGTTGCATTGGTTGTTGACAGACATAAGATAACGCTCGTATTTTTAGAGATATTTGTGAGCTTGGGTGGCATTATCTCGGCCAACTTCGATGGTATCAGTTTATTATCATTTTTGTACATAAGTTTTATGAGTTTGATTACGCCGCAAATGTTCTAATTTCCGTTATTGTACCCAAAGTCTAGAAGTTTAGTTTTAGGTCAACCTTACCATTGCCAAACGTGAAACGGCATCTGTTTCGTGCAATATTGTTGCTGCTGCTGCTGCTTGGCTCTGCATTCTGGTTGGCTGAAATGTTGCACCTGCAAACGTCTAACCTGATTTCAGATGGCCAATTGTCGTAGCCTACATATGCGAGAACGTGGTTTGCTTTAGGTTCTTCCGCTGGTTAGATGACCTTGAGCACGTTGAGGTGAATTAATTACCGTTAGGTGGCTGCATCAATTTGAGGTTTTCTTACCTGTCGAGGCTGATTATGTTGGCATTGGCTGGTTAGAGCTATACCGGTATGCAGTGTGAAGGATTTGTTGATGGACAGCTTAGTTTGGCAACCTTGCTTGTCTGCCTGTAGTCAAGAGGGTTCTGAAAGTAGGAAAAATGGCGGTATATACAGATTTTAGATGACGTTGTGCTTTCATATTAAAATATTGGCTGTGAAAACTTAATCTTGCATAAATTAAGCTCCGTACCTGTGAAATTTCTTCATAGAATGGACACCTATTGCCCTGTGTGAGTACTGGGCAAAAACAGTTGCATTACAAGTTTTGACTGAAAATATGATGCGGCCAAATTGTACAAAAAAGAATACAATGGAGAAATATAATCTGTTACATTTGTTGTTTATCATTACATTCCACTTTCCAAAAGGACTCTTTCATCTGCTTCAAAATCTCGTTTGTTGAAGACCTCAGTGGTGCAGACTATTCCCATTACAAAAAGTGCCAACATATTACGTTTTAATAAATTATTAAAAACAAGTGCTCATGCTACAAAAGAACAATACAATAGAATGATACATTTAATTACATGTAAATGTTAGTTTATGATTTTTTACAATCTTCTCGCTGCTACTGCTTTAAGGCATCAAGATTTTATATCAACATCAGATTCCATGAAATCACGTGTGGGATCTTGCTTCCACTAAGATGTCATAAATACCTAAAATAACATTTCATCTAGCAGAGGATGGCATCAAAACCACTGAATATAATCCTAGCTCACACAAAAGGAGCGCATCACTTAAGGATACTCAGACAGAAGTTTTACGAATGGTTCTTTGGCAGACGTGAAGTCACGTGTACAAAATCAACACGCTGATTGGTTTTAAAAAAAAATACGTAAGGTTATCGCTGTTTTTTAAAGCAACTTAATCTGTGTGAAATTAAGAGAGACAAGTAGTAAAGAAAACCTAAAATGATATCTGGGTCTTGAAATTTCAACAACAAAATTATGACATTACTCATTCCTAACCAGTATGAAGATAACGTTAAATATAGACCTGCGAGGCAATTTTAACCTCTTTCGACAACTTTAACCATCTTGACCTAAAATCGGTCGTTACCGAGTTAAAATAGCGGCTCGACCTTGCAACTGGCTCTATATATATATGCACGTTTTAAAATTCTGCACATTTTTAGCTAATTGTTACTGGTCTCCTGCAGTCTTCAGTGTATATTTTATGCGATACCGCTTGGTGGCGTTACTAGCTAATGACAACATTGCAGCCTTTGAGCTGTGTATGTCCACACTGGAGGAAATATAGATGAACTTCTTGTTACAAATGTTATTGTTTTCTCCAGTGTGGACGTAGCTAAACTGTTTTTGGAAACGTAAACTTACGTCATTTATGTAAGTTTTTGTCCATAAATAAGTGGCAGAAATTAGCAGCAATTGACACTGGTCCAAAATTGAGACACTCTTATTACACTAATACATGTACATGTACACTTGCAACAACCGGATTGGAAAATTGCATGAGAGAACTTGTAATTAAAGTGACGACTACAGTGGAGCTCTCAGAAAACGAGCATCAGTATAGTCACGTGCGCATAATTTGTACCAGGATATATTGTCTTTTCTCACTCGGTTGAAGATTTTAACAACCACATTCATTTGCTGTTAATTTACATAAAATAATGAATTTTGAGTACATTTTGTCCACTTATTTCTAATTGATGTTCGCAATCTTTAATTTCAAGGCCTTGTTACTCCCAATTTCAGGTATCACAATTCAATAGGCCTACGCTCAATTCATTAGCTGTTTTCGACAATTTGGAAAAATTTCGGAAATTTTCGAAATCGTTTCAAATTTGTTGTTTATTAGAAAAATTATCGAAAGCTAGCAAAATTGTCCAAAATTGCTTAGTTTCCCAGTTCCACGCATAGACAGTTAGTCGTTGCATATTCATGCATAATGACTAACGAATATTGTCTAGATTAAGACTAATCAATCGTCAATCGGAACAGCCATGACCATTGACTAATCAAATTAGTCGTTAGTCTGTTTAGTCATTACTAATACATGATTGATAAGTCGTTAGTCTTGATTTTCTTATTCTACTAACGAATGGCCATCTCTGCTTGGGGGAAGGGGCTTCTTGCGTTATTCGTCTTTTAGGTGGAATTAAATCGTGCTCAAAGCAAATATGTTCCCGGTTAATGTGCACGAAAAGACAGATTGCTTTTCTCGTTGCATGGAAGCTCACGCAGTTATTCATGAACATTCATGCAATCTAACCTAGAAACCTCGAGAATGTTTCTTGCGGTTGGGGAGTGTGATGCCACGCAGCGGTGAGTAATTCAAGCAGGTGGGGCTCCTTTTGCATTTAATTGCCACCTTTTGGAGGGCGCTAATTGAAGCGTTTCGCTGACACGTGAGATGCAGACCTAGCGAAGGGCGGCTGGGAAGTAGCAGTGATGAAACCCATGACGCCATGGCTTCAGGAATTCCTGATCTTGACTAACTCGTCATCATACTCCGAGAAGTTCAAGTCGTGGGAAAACTTCCGGCTTCCTCCTCAAAAGGTTTTACTCACTATCTGTAGACGCGTGCAGTTACACTCTACAGATGTGTTCTGACGCTCTGCAGGAAAAATTCATGTGTTTGTAAATACACCTGCAATGTTGCACTACAGTAGGGCTTCTGTCACGCAGTGTTTGGGTGGTTGATAAGTTACTCGGCTGTTGTGAGAAGACGTTTTTTGGTTGCCAGTGCATTTTACAGTTAAAGTATCGTTACAGTAGCCTACATGACGTTTTAAGTTTTACGTGAACGTTGAGATGGATAACAATGGTTGCTTCTGACGAACAGGTTACAGTACTAATGGTTTTGATGGCGCTCCAATAGGATTGTTGTACAAATCCTGGAGTCTGGTTTTTATGGTCGGTGATCGGATGGCAAGACAGGCGTCTACCTTTTTTAAGAGGGGATCTTTAGCAGGTTAATAGTTGGTCAACCCCGCAGGATAATTTGGAGTGCTTAGTTTGAGAAATCAGGTTTGATGCTGCCGATCATGTGGCTCAGAAGGCTCCTGCTAGCATCGTGGACAAGGTCATTGTCAGTTTGTGGTTGCGACACAGTTTTGCACTATTGTACGCTTAGACAGGTGATCGACAATGTCTTTGCAATTTCACCTTGTATATGATGTCATTTTTCGACCTTGTTTGTCCTACGTCTTTCTCCAATTTCTTGCTATTCATGCTTTATCGAAAGTTATTAGACACAAAGTTTATTCTGGAATAGTACAGTACTTGTACATGTATGAATAATTACAGTGAAACTTTGGTATCCGTTAATAATCCGTGAATAATTACAGTGACACTTTGGTATCCGTTTGCAATTAGTTTTCACTACACCTGTATAGAGGTTAATCGACACTTGCTCCACAAAATGGCGTTGTGACAAGACTTAATATTCTTGAGGGTACTTTACGTTGATTGCTGATTGTTACCGACTGTTGCATCAAAGGACGATCATATAATACCCATGAAGTGGCATCTTACAGTAAAACATGCAATCATAATGTAAAAATTCAAAAGACCAGAAATGCAGTCCTTGACCCATTAACCGTTATCATTTGGCAAAATGAATTACTGTTAAATGGCCCTCAAAAGACGAAAACTTGCGTGGGAGTGCATCTGTGTCACGTCCAGAAAATTGGCGCTTTTGGTAATGAGGTTTCTGGGCTCGTCATCTTTGGAATCTTAATTCAGTGCACCAAGGTTTTTACGTTAGTGATGCTCCAAGATTGCACACGATTTAACGAATTACTTTATAATTATTAAATTTAATAATTTTCTTTATGAATTCTTTCAATTACTGTATAAGTAGAACTCTGTAGAAGTCTTCATGAACTGCTTCATGAAGGCAGTAGTGTGCATGAACTGCTTCAAGAAGGCGGTATAGTCTGCATGAACTGCGTCAGGAAGGCAGTAGTCTGCATGAACTGCGTCAGGAAGGCAGTAGTCTGCATGAACTGCTTTAAGAAGACAGTATAGTCTGGATGAACTGCTCCAGTAAGGCTAGTAGTCTGGATGAACTGCTCCAGAAAGGCTAGAAGTTTGGATGAACTGCTTCCGAAATGCAGAAGTCAAAAACTGCGACATTAGAGTAATTCAGCTTCGAGAAAGTGGATTTCTGATATAAACGGTTGCCCTTTGCAACCGTTCATGTCTATTGTTTTTATTACTTCTTTATCATGAGCAGTTTGTGGCCTGGAAACTGCAATTACATCGGTTTGTAGCATTGTATTTATTTAGAGGCTTATCGTAAATTGTGACCGCGTTAGTCTTTTGAAGCATCGTGTGAACGTGCCTAGTTCGGTGCTTTTTGGTAGCTCAGGATTACAGGGGAAGTGCCAAATCGTTTGAAGCTAAATTGCACCACCGTATAGTGCCACCCACTTGGTTCTAATAGTTAGAGCTCTGCCTTGGTTGGAATCGAGAATTAAAGCACTAAAAATCTAATAAGACTATCTCGTCCACTTCATCCTGATGGTGCTGCCGTACTGTTGAATCAAAGCCGCACAATAAGGCTATCAGTTCCAGAAAGGCTTTCCGCTGATTACTGCGGAAAAACGCCAAATGTCCAAGGGGATAGAATGTTGGGAAAGTGCAATGACATAGGAGGAATATTGGATTGTGTAAAATCGACATTATTTTGGTTTGCAATGGCATGACATGGGACGTAAAACTTGCATAAATTCATAAAGCCGGAAAAGTGAGTCTAACAATTTTTATTATGTACATGCATGCACAGATGAAATGCTTTTGAAGTTTAACCTGAATATGAAGTGCACGTCTTTTTGCTAATGGACACATGTTGTTCGTATCTGCATTGCCTCAAAATATTCCTTTTCAACTTATCTACGCTGATTATCAAGGTTTTGGAACATTGCGGTCCTTTGCCAAGATGGGCCCCGTACATTGTTTCATGTTATTTCTGGAACATTTTTTAAAGAAACACATCTGCACGGAATACAAAAGCAAGCGTATTTCGAAACATAAAGATTCTTGGAACACTATGAGGCCGTCATACACGAGGCAATTTATTGCCATAATATTTCTGGAAATTGAAGTCATGTTTTATTGTTTGCAATGTATGAGAAACCAAATTGTCTAATTTTTCAGTTTTAAAAACTAAAATGAAATCAAATTACTCAGTCATTGGTAAGTAAAATGCTTGGAAATATGCGCTTTACTTTTGGGAATTGCCTAAAATTGAAAATGGAGGACTTGAAAATATCTGGAACAATTAGGGAAGAATGACTTATTTTGAAAAAGTCAGGGATATTCAACGTATTCATGTTGCCACAAGTACCACAATCCAAAATTAATGTTTCCAGGTGGTTCTACTTATATTTATATATATATTCGGAAAATGTAAAAAAAACTATTCTGAAAAGGTTGAGAATTTTGCAAATCTGTAGGCCTACCGGAATCCAGTTTAAAATCGTTGTTGGAAATCTTGCAAATTTGTTACGAAATGGGCCTCGAAAAATTTTACATATTGGCAAGACTTTCAACAATTTTCGAGGACAAATTTGAAACATTTTTAAACATTTCGTAATATAAATTTGCAAGCAAAGATTTTAAACTGGTTTCGGGTGCAGATTTACAAAATTCTCAACCTTTTCAGAGTAACCTTTTTTTACATTTTCCGAAGGAATTTATCAATTTTTGAAAAATCTTCATGCTAAATTTGCAAAAAAAAAACTTCTTTGTTAATCTTTACAACTTTTCTAAATTGTCATTAGTAAATTTTGCAAAATACTTTAGTAGTGTCCTTTGTCGATTTGTCAAAATTGAGGATAACATTGGCATATATGTCAATTTTGGCATTATCATTGGACAGGAAAATTTGTCGTGAAAACCTGGAAAAATCAAGGAAGTTGAAAATGAAATTTCCGAGGGAACCCTCGAAAGATTCGCGGATTTTACACAACAAATGCACACACTTAATTTTGACTGCTTTTTCATGCTAGATGAAACCAAGACACAAAAGATTAGCCTACACTACATGTATTTTGGACGTGCTTCCAGTTATGTTGGTTGTCAGATGGAGGTGCAACACCAGTGTTGTTAGATTGAGGTGCAGCACCAGTGTTGTCAGTTTGAAGTGCTCTATAACCTACGGTTTTCTTAAGTTGAATCATAAATATTAATTACTCATTGTCATTTTGATGCTTTCCAAATGAAAGAATCCTCCTAACCCTTTCAAACCAACAATAACTTTTTAAATTATGATAAATACAACCATAAAATATAGCATCGTTCGTTTTGTTAGTCTAGGCCACCGTGGAAGTTGTTTCCAAAAGCCTCGCTCGTGCTAAGTGACCTCTGTTGCTCATTTGAAAGCCTTTGTTTTATTGCATCGCAGTTTGGCATTAAAATGGCAATTAACACGCCGATGTCACACCACCTAACATATCGATTCTTCTGGAGGCTGAGCATTAATAATATTCATGTAAGCAAATGCTGCTGCCTCTTAATAAAGTTTGCAATTTTCACTCGGTTTGTAGAGAGCAATGAACAGAACGACACCGACTTGGGTGCTGAGGCCGAATTTTATGACTTGTGTCGGGGAGTCGCTTAAATTCCTCATCTGCCTTAAATTAAAAGAAAGATCGTTAAGCAGACATTATTCCTTTGTTAAAACGAGATATGGGACAGTTATGGTGAAGTTGGTCCGATTTAGACGCCCCGATTCTGTGCAATTTTCTTAAGGAAAAGTCAGCTGGTTCCTCCATCCATTAGCAACGTTCTGACATCGAATGGGATTCCTCTTATAAATAGGCGTTGTTAGATGTATCGTAGAGGCATAAAGGACATTAGCGGCCATATCAGAAGTGCAGCGAAGGAAAAGATGAAAAATTTACCATTTCGTTTTGTACTTCGTGCCCTAAATTGTTTATAGGTAACACTGGCTGTTTGCTAGGAATCTTTCGACAACTTGTTTGAGTTCTGCGACATCATGGACGTGCATCCTAGTGGAACTTCTGTTGCTAATAGATTGCCAATTGTTTCTGGAAACAAACTAATATAAACTATTTTTGTAAAACAATTTATGCAAACAACTTGCTGCAACTGGTATCAATTAGCAGAAAAATGTTCCTGTTTCCTCCATTTTGGACTTAGCTTTACGTCCACACTAAAGGAAACAAATACTGTATAGGACTTTATTGTTGTCACTTATTTCTGGAAACATTAACTTATGTAAATTACATAAATTTGTTTCTGCATGGAAACATAAACGTGTGTAGTTTTTCAAGTTTTCAAGTTTTCAATTGTTTACCCCGCAGTCAGTACATGGTACCATGTGGAAGGGGGGATCATTACATAATTTGATTGACCCCAAATTCTTAATTTAATTAATTTTCCCGTATTTAGGATTTTAACGAAAAGGGTGGGTTGGGTTTAGGATAAGAAAACGGTCATGGCCGATTTAATATAGGAACTATCTCAGCATTCGCTTAAGGAATTGAGGGAACCCATGAAAACCACAATCGAGGATAGCCGACCCGGGAATCGAACCTGAGTCTCCCGAATGCAAGACGAGGATGCTAACCTCTAAGCCACCTTGCTCGGTAATTTCTTCAGGTAAATTTATGTAAATTACATAAATTTGTTTCTGGAAATATAAACATATGTTTGTTTCCAGAAACATAAGTTGATGCAATAACAGGTTCCTCTGTTTTCACCATGCAGTGTGGATATAACTTAATGCACTTTTTTTAATCCACAGCTTTGACTCACAAATGTCGTGACTGTTGACTCTGAAAATTGGTTTGTCTTACATACTTAGTAAACTACGGGGTTATGTTCAGGTCTGGTTTGTCTCGATGCTGTCAAACTATTTTCTGGAGAGAATAATGAAACAATTGCTCGTAACACAATGGTCGGCGCAGAAATATTTTGTTAAGAACCAGAGTTCTTAAATCTGCTCAAAAGTCAAATGTTGTCAAGGAAATAATTGACCAAAAGTCAAATCTTAGGGCCAATCTAATTGTTCAGCGACGTGAAAATGCAGTTGCCCAAAGGTTAAATTTAATCTTTACCTGAAGATAAAATGGTGATTTTACAGACAATTGACATGTCAATTTACGTTCGTTTTTTACCATGCTCCGACTGTTTTCTTGGTGGTTTTTTAACTGTCCCAAACCGCGGTCAAAGCCATCGCATAAATTGTCACAACGGGATGCCTGGAAAATCCCCATTGAAGATTTCCAACCAAGATTCACCTTTAAAAGTAAACTATTTTAATGGACGTAAATCTTGTTCTCGTGCTTTAAAGTTTCCAGTTTCATCGAGCATGTTTTTCTCCCTGGAGCAGCCTCCAGCGTGCCCAATATTCGTGTTTTGTTTTACCCAGATTTTGGACAGTCATTGCGAGGAATCGTTTAGCATGCTATTATCGTGCCCACCAAACCTCTTCAATTTGGTTTATGCGCTGGTGTCATCAGTGAAAGCGTAATTTTCAAGGAAAGACCTTGTCGAGATTACCTGTTGAGGATCAGAAAAGAAAAATGTACTACATAACCTTGACTGGCTGTAGGCCTAGCATGGCGCGAAAACCGCCATCTCTGGTTCTTGGAAACAGTTAGGACCAGCAAAGGTGCGCTTGAAGGTAATGCTGCAACGCCATCATTAGCATACGCAACGTTACAAAAGATTATAGGTCACTTGTCAGACTTTTGCAATGGCATCCTACGGTTGCATGACAAATGTTTAGTTACCGGTATGTGCCGTGGTCATTTCGTAACTCTTCTTTAACGGTTGACTTCCATGCCAAATTGTCGTAAATCAACGGGCATGTTCGTTGTTGGAAGGATTTCATCTATATAGCAGACAATTAAATTAACGAGGATGCTATTCGGATTGCTTCAATCATAAATTTGACACGTGTATGCGCAATGTTGTAGCCCATAATTGCCTTTGTAAAATGACATTGACAATGTTAGATCGACACTTAAATTGCCGTAACGAGTCACCTCTGCATCAAGCATGTACCAGAATTTATCCTTAATTCTAATAAAATGCTACATGTAATACAATTTGCTGTGCATCTATCTGGTAAAGCCATTCATAAAGGAGGACAGATGGAGGATAAATGGAAACTTGGCAATTTTAAGGCGTGTCCGAAAAGTCAAGCGCATATTAACTTTTAAAAAGGAAAATTTCAAACTGAAAGTAATTAGACTTCATTTATGTTTTTATAATTGACAAATTAAAACATTTCATTTCATCTTCCAGGGTTGGAAGATGGTCGTACATGTCTTTTCTTTCTCAAATTAGGAACATGTATAAATAAAAGGAAACTACGACGGGTGTTAATGAATTTCTTTCATTATTCCTGAACATATTTCCACATTTAAAGATATGTTTAAAAAATCACGCGCGTGTTTAAAATTCGGAAGCATAAATGGACTCCGAGGAGATATAGTGGCTCAGCAGCGGTCTGTTATTCGTTTTTTAACTTGCGAAGGCATTTCAGGAGCAGAAATGTTTAAGATTCGAGTATATGTAATGTAAAAACGTTCGGTCTATGAGTGGATTGAAAAGTTCAGAAATGGACATGTAGACAACTGTGAAAGATGCTTAAAGAAGTGCATGGCCGTTGTCTGCAGAGATGCTGATTTGGAAGCTTTGGCTTAATGTGGAAACTTAATGAACACCATTCGTATTTATATTCCGGCGTCGTTTAAATGTTTGAGTGACAACTTACCACCAATAATTTGAGAGAAACCCCAAAGAAAGTAACATTGAACTATAAATGTTGCTTTTCGAGAGAAAAAAAAATCGCATAAATCTTATAATTTCTCACGTTTATGATATTTCAATTTTAAAAGTAAAAAATATTTTTGTGTAGTCTGCTTAGGCATTCCGCCATTGTCAGAGCAATTTTGTCTAGAATTTCGCACATTTTGGTCGTTGCGAGATAAACTTATCACGAATTTCAGCTTCGTCTATCCCAGCAGCATTTAATTTGAAATCGATTTCAAAGCCCTAGTTCCTGCATGGAATCATCTTATACATAGTATATATAAACTTCCAATCGAACTTAAATAATTTAGTGTTTCCTTATTGATTCCTAATTGATTTTCAAGATGTACCGAAGTGAATCTCGTTAGTGATTCTATATAAAATGCGATCAATTTTTGAAGGAGGAGTTTGTCAGAATTTTATGATTGGCTCAATGTTTCACGTATAGCCACGTGGATTGGTTGTCTGATGCTCGCAGTATATAAAATACAAAAATACAGTTGTGGGTTGATTCTGGTTTTCGTGAATCTTGGATGGGGAGAGGAATTGATGTGATCATGCAGGTTATAAAATATGCAAATTTGGTCCACATCTGAACAACTGGAACGTCATTATACCAGAAATCTTTATGGTTTATAGCCCAACCATCATATACATGTAATACATCCGTTGGACGTGCGTTGAATGATAAATGCTTCGTAAACGCCTTTATGTAGCTTCAAAGTTGAAAGTTACGCAATTTAACTATACCTTCATTGTAACCATTTTTTAGGGTGAAAAAAATGTATATACTATACATGTGGAAAAATCTGGAAAAGACCGGAAGCTTGATGTTATTGAATAGCTCAGTAACATCAGCATGATTTAGCTCTGTTTATCAGCTCAATGAGTTAAAGGAATAGATGACATGCTGCAAATATGGATACATTATATACAATGATCTAGCTCTATTCCTAAGCCCATTGGTAATCAATAACATGCTGCAAATATATGGATAAATATATAGGCCTTTCTGGTAATTACTGATTTCTGCCCCTGCCATTTTGACTTTCAGAAGCTGGTTGAATTTGCGGGGACATTGGAAATCGATGGTGTGGTTTATTAAAGAGTTGGACCCACGTTAGCTGTTTTAAAGTAATTTGGCAAAAGTAGGGTAGGCCTACTATTTGGAAAATGCAATGTTGAATTACCATTGCCGCGTATTTTACTGAAATTTTCAAGTCCTGCCTTGAGGAAGCATTTCCATGGCCATGTTTTTGAAGACATATACAGGTACATTGTACGTGTAAATGTATGTCGGATAAAAAATGTTATTTGCAACACGAATAAACGACCGTGTTAAGCGCAGCGCCATCTATGGTGATTATACAGCGAAAGCCTGTTAATTAGATCACGCTTAATTAATTCTGTCAGCCAGTTTATTCGATCTAAACATATATATGGAACGTATTTTACCCTATATGCTACCCTTTATGGAAAAAAGTCGCTTAATCCGGTGGTCTCATCGCATAATTCGATCATATTTCCACATGTCTACATAACACAAACGCGCGAAACAAGTTTGAGCAGCTTTCATAGAAGCACGGACACGTTTTGACAACGCGCATGCGTGCATCTAAGCATCTTCTGCATCAGCGGTTGTACTCGTATGGATTTTCTGCGTAAAATAGAAAATAAAATTTCAGCCGTTGCAGTGAACACCTGGCAACACCAAACACTACTTTCAAATTTCTTTTTTTAATGATTTTAAAAATATGAAAATACAAATAATGTACAATTAAACATATTTATTTTTAAAACATAGTGCAAATTATTTTTTAAGGTAAATTTGTGAATAAATAGGAAAATACAAATAATGTACAATTAAACATATTTATTTTTAAAACATAGTGCAAATTATTTTTTAAGGTAAATTTGTAGACATTTTGACATTCATCGCCTATTTCTGTCCAAATCGCCGGACCCATCGCGATCGAATTAAGCGGCTTTCACTGTAGTATATATGCATGGAGATGGGGATATTTCACACCATCAGTGTTCTAGTTCTATCTTTAATAATTGGTGTGCAGATCGTTGTCGGTCATTCCGCTTGACTTCTGGTTCGTTATCCCCATTTCTGTTGTAGTCTAGTTTCGGGCGCCTACACAACATCTCGTGAATAATTGTTTCGTTTCTTCTCAGCTTTTGACTTCTAAATCCTCAAGTTTGGCATATACTGTAGCTCGCTAAAACTCATCAAATGTGAGGAAATTCCATGCAGATTGAAATCAAAAGAGAGCATTCCGAATGTGGCAATGTCATGGAAATTTTTAAACTGCAATGATAGCCTACCTACAAGTTCGATTAAAAATACAGTTTTTCAATTTTTCAATATGTTGTTGTGCCGTACGTGCATGTACAGTCGAACTCGTATAAGTGAAAACCGTCTCGGCAAGGAAAACTCTTGCACTTAACCGAGTTTTTTCATTTATGCCGATTTTGCAAAGATACCCTTATTTTAGATCATCTCAGAGCAGTCAACAGAAAGCTTACATGTATTCTCTAATTAGTCTCTTGAATAAGTAGTTATTTTATCTAAACACAGCCGTTTACAACAAAAACACCAATTTTTAAATAGTATGAATAATCCGACAAGTTGAAATTGTTTCTCAATATCAGGATCGTAGCAAGAAGTTACTTCTATATATAAAATTTATTAGCTCAGTTCATGCTCATATATATATATGTAGTTCTTTCTCTCATATACATGTACAGACATTTTGTCCGGTGGGGTAGTTCAAGAAACGCATAATATATGCAGGTTTTTAGCATTTTCAATGTGCTTATAGAATGTACTAGGTTTTTCAACGTAGTGTGGAAATGCTTTTTCAGGCTCTCCGGAGCATCTCTTGTTCGTCCACATAATAACCATGACAAGCACGGTACATTATCGGCAAGTTCTGCAAAACGCTTGGGTGGCTCTGAAATGTAAACAGTAGAAAACAGAAATTGTGCTGAACCAAAATACTTGTTGATTGTGTTTAGGTTAACTTATAGACTCATATGCGGCAATTAGATATTTGGTCTCTCATCCATGGAGGTTGTTGGTTGACGTAAACCGATCAACAATACCTTGCTATGGTCTTGCAAAATATAGTTTGTCTTTGTATTCAAGAAAAAGAAGCATTGAAGATCACCATCATCTTCAATGGTTGTTGACTTTAAAAACTTGAAACTTCAAGCTTTTCCGCTACTAAATAAATTTATTCTTTGCTTAACGTTTCGGCCCTGTGACCTTCATCAGGGTACTAATACAAATAAATCGAAAGATGATTAATATCAAAGAAAGTAACTTAACGTTGAGAAAAGAATAAATTTGTACGGTAGTGGAAAAGTTTTTAGTCCAAAGCATTAAAGATGTTTCGCAGGTTTTCGCAAGAACCTGAAGAAAAAAACTTTGAAAGTGGCAACAGATGATAGATAGTATATGGAATTTAAAATGAAATGATTTGTGTGACTTTACAATATGTGAACGAACCCGAGTCAACTTTGAAAAGTTGACTCGGGTTCTGCGTACACTTTTCTCCAGTCAATTTTAACCATCCTCGCAAAAATAGTCTCATAATGGAAAGGGAATGGACATTCCATTCTCTAACTAACAAGCAGGGTTCCCCAAACCTGGAAAAGTCAGGGAACCTGAAAATTTCTGGAAAATCTTTAAAAAAATTGCAGTTCAAATTTGCACAATTTTTAACATTTTTAGAGGACTCATTGGCAAAATGTTGATAGTTTTCGAAGACAAGTTTGCGAAATTTTCCGAAAACAAACATTTTTTGAGTACAAATATGTAAAATTTAAAAAAACTTAATGGTCATCACCTTTTTGTAGCCTACTCTTTAACATTAGCATTTGTAAATTTTGTCGTTGTTCAAGGGAAATTTGTTTAAAAACCTGGAAATGTCAGGGAAGTTAATTTGAAATTTTTGGGGGAACCCTGATGAGGGGTATCTTCGGTGAGTGGAAGTTAAGTCATGGAGCCTGTTGATGCACTCTCGGTGTAAATGCCTCGACTGAGTGATGGATGTCTCGCATGCCCTAACCAGTCAGAAATCGTGATGGAGATATCAAAGGCCGGGCAATGCGGTAGCACGAACGAAAATTCGTGGAATTAGGTTTTGCACCGAACTCGTTATTATCCGTGATACAGACATCGGAGGCTTGTCGTGTGTTTCCATTTGATGGGAAACGCCCTCTTCACACACCATTAAGCTCGAATTTTGGAATTATTAGCGTTTAGCACGCTCTGGACGAACTGGGCAGCGCTGCCAGATATATGAGCGTGCGTGTTATTACTTCTATTACCACGCAGCACGATAATGATCCCTGTTTTTAATACCCGTGCTGCAATAATAATGAAGGGACCGTTACACGCTCAATTTTTCGACGTTTTGGCAAAGCTGCCAGATATCGACCATCCATGGTCGCCCACGAGGCAGGGTCGAGCGACATGCGTCCACTGCAACAAGGGACTCTTGCGATTTACGGAGACAGAAGAGTGTTGCTGTCATGTCCATTTGTGCAAGCAATCAGGGTATATAGTATAAACACTTTATGTTGTCCAAATCCGCAACCTAGGGTTGTTGTTGTTCCTCTGCTCTTCCTTATGACGTTACAATGCGATGTTGGGTTTTCATTAAGTGGCTGATGCAGTCAGTCAGGTTAATAAACGCCTAACGGTGTCCACATCTGCAACGTAGGTTGTTCTGGTTCCCTAGATTGATACTCCGTAGAGTAATGCTGGACTGGCTTCCTCTAGGCCTGGAAAACCTGGATTTGTCTTGGAAATCGGAAACACATAATACTGTACATTGTATGTGCAGGATTTGCTGTCAGTTTGGGTAGCAAACACCTAATGGTGTCCAAATCTGCAACGTAGAGTTGTTCTGGCTCCCCTAAAGACAGACTCCATAGAACGATGCTGGGTTTCTATTAACTGGCATCCGCTAAAACTAGACCTGGAAATGACTTGGAAATTGGAAAAAAAACATTTGCAGCCAGGTTAGTAAACTTCAAATGTTGTCCAAATTTGCCACGTAAGGTTGTTTTCTGGCTCCCCTAGAGGGCCTAGACAGAGACACTTCATAGAGCAATGCTGGGTTTCCATTAACTGATTTCCCCAGACCAGGAAAACCTGGAATTATCTAGGAAATTGGAAACACGTATGTGTCGTTAGTGTTGTACTGTATGGTTAGTAAACACGTACTCCATGCACAGAGCGATGTTGTTTTCTTTTACTAGCATTCCCTCGACCTGGAAATGTTTTGGAAATTTGGAACAATGTGCAATCAGTACTGCCAGTTAGGTTAGTAAACCCCTAATGGTGTCCAAATTTGCCATGTAGTGTTGTTCTATAGTTTCCCTAGACTAGATATTCTTCATAGTAGAGCTGGGTTTCCATCAACTGGCTTCCAAAAACATGTCATTGTCAGGAAAAATGATTAATTTTGTGAAAATTTAAATAAAAATCAAAAGTGACGGAATTTAAGACCTGGGGTGATCAAGTAATTATTATGGAAGATAAAAAAATCAAGCGTGCAATTGAAGTAAGCACTTCTTTGGAATAATGAAATAAGATTATCAATTTAAAAAATATATATATAATCTAAATCATTTCATATTTTTGAATTCACAGTGGCAAGGGTAGTGAAGATTTTTTTTTAAACTGGAAAACTCTGGAAAGTTGACTTATGTTTTAAAACTCCATTCAGCATTAACCAGACTTGTTTTACAGAGCCATATTAACCAAATCAGTTATGACAATTGTTCAAACACTTCGATATCGATTTAATTTATTGTGGCATTTATGAAATGGGCTTTTCCAATTATGTCTACGTTTTCTCATGTAATGATAGCAATTTATTCAATTTCGATCAAACTGCACCTGAGCAAAGTACGGAAATGCAGATTTGGCCTTTATATTCAACAAACAGCTGTTAGTCTAGCTGAATATTTTTGACGACCGACTGCCAATTCTGCATAATTTCTGATTGTCTGGAAGAACAACCTTGGCATAAGTTAATTTGGAACTTCTGAGATGGCAGTCAGGAAATCAACTGAACTGCTACGAATCATTGGTTTGGCAGTCTCATGTCCCTTGGATGGCATGATGGCAATGACAATGCCCTAAGGGTCTTCGCTCTTCTCTTGTCGGATGTAGTGTGAAATGGTAAAAAACGATAGTGGTATTTTTGTGATAATAATAACAATAATAATAATAATAAGTTTATTGAGGAAGAGAACCCAATAGAAAAACGCAAGAACAAAAACAAATACGAAAATATAAATGAATGAGTCACAATACAGAGAACCAAAAAGTTACACCAAGTACCTCTAATGCAATCAAAGCTATGACAACTACTGTAATGCATACAAGCATCTTACTGATTATAAATATTCGAACAAAAAACTAAAATCAAGATACAAAACTAGAGTAAGAATCAGTAGTAATGAATTCAAACTTGCACTCAATAATAAATCATAGAGCTTCAAAAAGGACGTGGGAGTGAATTAGGGACCAATCAAAAAGGACGTTCGTGTGACTTTAGGGGTTTTTCAAAAAGAATCGCATGTGACTTAGGGGCCAATCAAAAAAAGACGTGCGCGTGACAGTGACTTAAGGTGTCATTCAAAAAGGACGTTTGCGTAACTTAGGTGTATTTCAAAAAGGACGCCATCTCCCTGGTCAATGTTTATGATTTCTTTAATTTTCCCCGAGATTTACCGCTAGTAAAGTTATATCTGAAAGTAATGTTAGAAACTTAATAATTTCGATGCAGAGTATATCCTTGTAAGATGCACTCGAGAGGTCATGGATCCTTCCGATCCAGGTGCATGCAGCATGGTACCGGACGCTTTCGAAATGAAGTCATCATTGGCGCGCGTTATAATTATAGAGTTTGCTCGAGATTTGATTAAACGTGTCTTCCGAAGCTCATTCATCTTCACTCGATGGTGGAGCGTGTAAATTGTTAAAAAAAAGGCACCCATCATGCAGTTAGTAGTTCTAGTTGACTCGTATAATTTGAGCGCCATAGTCGAGGGATGTCCCGGAGTGACCACATACAAAAACACGTTTGGTCGTTGGTCTTGGGATGAAATAATTGTTGGACGCAAATAAGGTAATAAATCAAGGACTCTGAGAGGGCCCTTGGCGAAAGTCCCATCGGCCGAGAGACGACGAAAGCGGGTTTTTGTTTATTTTAAATCCAATTAGCCGCAGATAATTGGTACCCTTCATGTCGGTAATTAAAGAAATTGGTCATTAGTTGCGTATCGCTCTCGCTGTTTTTTTCCCTCTCGTCCCATTCATGAAGTTGTTATAAAAAGCCGGGAGTGCCCGCAGCACCCTCTATACACGAATTAACGCTTCTGTTTCAAGTAGAGCAAAAGTGCAAATGGACGCCGAAACAGGTTTTGCACCCTCCAACTGCAGCGCCATTGTTTTTTGTTACTAATTAACGAACGTGCGGCGAGAATACCAAACGGTGAAAGCGAAGATAAAAACCAAAAAAGCCTTCATTAGTGAGACCAGCTACCAACGTACACCTAACAACCTCATTAAGAAGAACAACTTATTTTATACGAATTTCGGATAGCCAACCACTCATTTCCAGTCTGTGCATGTTGTACATCTATATACAGTAGAACCTCCATAGGTTGAGCACCCAAGGGCGGAAACAAAATGGTCAACATAGGGAGGTGGTCAACATATGGAGGTCCATCTCCTATAAATTAACGTGCATGGTGATTAAACCAGTGTATGAAAATTTGGTCAACATACGGAGGTGGTCAACATATGGATGTGGTCAACTTAGGAGGTTCTACTGT
>JAQGBX010001366.1:0-25396 GCA_034698745.1 Megaphyllum sjaelandicum | reverse complement strand
GCTTTTGAAATGAGACACTTTAAACGACTTGTGTAGATTCAAAAAGACACTATAAAAGACTTATATGAAAATGAGACGGAAGTTTAAAAATAAGACACATATATTGTCTCATAAAGAGACACTATGATTTAGAGTGTTGATTACGTAAAGTAAACGTAAACATATTTTGAACGTCAAGTATGAGATACAGTACATGGCAACATGCCCAACTTGATGGACATGTTTACATATGTGTAATTATACTTCTGTATGACGTAAATATAAGTGTTTGAAACATAAGTTTAAAAAAACTTTAAAAACAGGTTTGCAAATGGGGTAAGCGCGTGATTTACGCAAACTGTAAATACACACACAGTACTTTTGTATCACGTCATTCAGGTCACATGGTACAAGTAGAAGCAGCATGTTTTTGTTAACAATTTTGTAATGCAAATCAGTTGATGCAAATTCTAATCTTACGTCTTTCTGACTGTGTTTGCTTTGCAATATGGATGCATTTATTAATTGAAAGGAAATGCATAGAGCAATATAATTCCTGGACTGTAATTGAATTTCCGGCATTTTTCAACTGCGAAATACTCTTAAGCATTCGTTAATCTAAATATTCAAGTGCGGATATTTAATTTTGAAAGTTAGCCTGATTCTGATTTCATAAGAAATATCGTAGCTTATTACTAATAGGGCAGCTGATGCTTCTCAATGTTATAATGAAGGCCATGTTTATTCACTCTTCAGTTTTTGTTTTTTTTTACTTGGTTTTGTATTCATGCGTGTATTTAATTTACAATTTTTTTCATCCATTCAAGTAAGAGATTATTTTGTTAAGGGCTTCATGGATGAGGGATGAAATTAATTTCTTTATTTGAAGAACTCTTTCGTTATTCGCCATGTTTGTCGTTAATTGCGAAGACAAGAGAAAAAAAAATGCAATGTTATGTATAAATACATATACTGCACTATATGGCACTTTGGCATTTTTTACTTTTTGTCTTTTCTCCTAACTCAGGCACCTTCTGCCATGCAGCCATATTTCTATTCACTTTTCTCATTTCCTCTCGACGACGAAAGTGTCGGAAATAAATGTGCTGCATCTTGCAACTCTTTCATTAATGCTTTTGAAAAATCCAAATCGGAAATTCATCCCGCACGAGAGAAAGAGCAGAATAAATGAAGACAGGAAAAGAAAAGAGAAAAGAAAAATAGGGCTTCAAGCAGGTACGGCCAGAAATGGGAAAATCTAAAACAATAGCGGTCCTAAACGCGTGCATTTCGCTTGACAGATTGCACCTGCGAGCTGCAGCAAGACTTAATAAATTAGCAACAAACAGATATGCCTAGACTGCTGTTGCTCCTAAAGGCTTTTCGCCTCAGCTGCTATGTTAATGCCAAGCGAGTTATCAAGTTGAGGAATTATCCCTATGTGCAGTTTTGTTTGTATACTCGCCTTCCTGTCTCGCTTCCGGTTGCTAGAAATTCCTTCCCAGTTAGAACTGCTTTCATAAGGGCCGGTTGCACTAACGCAGGTTAGATTTGAAGGTTTACTAACATCAGGTTCCAAATTAATTTTAGGTTAACCTCCAGGTTAGACATCTGCATTGCATGAACTAACCAATGCTAAAACGTACCAAGGGTTATGGAACCACGTCTAACCTGCTGAAAACGAAATGGCGGACGGAAAATTAACTAAATTTGCGTATTGCTGCCAGATTGCGCATCCTGGCTTCCCCTGTTTGTGTGACCAGGTGATGCGGCCTGCACAAATGCACTGCAGCATATGCCAGGCCACATGTCCGCCATGTGGATTTTTACCCAATAACCAGAGGTTAACCGTGCCTACTAGCTTAGTTAACCTCAGGTTAACCTGAGGATTCATTTTTTCTCTTTTTTTTTTTTTCTCATTTTTAACCGGTGGGCCTGACTACATCAAAAAACTTTGGTACGGTGATTTTGGGACAAATAACAAAATATGTACTTGGGTCCGATTTTCCCTTTCAAAAAAACGCAAACTCCCGAAGTTGTGCACGTGGAAGTTTTGTCCACTCTTTAAGTCGGGTACACACTATCACCAAACCAAAGCTAATAACAAAAACTTGAAACTTTGGTTTGTGGCAACGAAGAAAATGACGTAGCAAAGTGTTTTTGCCAAACTAAAAACTAGAAAATCAAGTCTGCAAACTTAGTTTGGCGTTCCCGTCGAGTTTTGGTGAGATGAAATTTAAGGAAAAAGCCAAACTTTTTGGCGGTTGCGATGCTATCAACGCTTCGTCTGCACGATCTGCACCTGATATCGTCTGTTGTCTGCTGAGCTTTGTCAATATGGTTTGTTGAAGTATGTATACACTCAAGTTTTACAAAACTAGTTTGTATTATTTTTTTTATAGAAACTAGTTTAGGTTGAAAGTTTGGGGTTTGTGGTTTTTAGTTTTGGGTTGGTGACCTAAAGTTACCAAAAGTTAAAGTCGTGTACACACTGTACCCGACTTTAAAATGCATCCTTCGATGTTCATCCCCTCGCTACATCAGGGGCTCCTTCTTAGAAGAACCTTTTCTTGAAAGTACATAATGAAGATGTACATGTATAGTCGCCATTTTTAGTTGAGGCGCTTTAAAGCATCGTTATTTGGAAAAAAAAATGGCGGATTTTGAAATTAAACCTTTCAAGAATCTGTTTTTAGCGTGAAGTGCGTAACAAAGCCACAGTGGCGTAACAGTCAGTCGTTCTCTAAAATTCCCCTCGGCATTACTGCTGCATCTTTCAGTGAGCTGTCTATTCGTGCCATAAAAGGTATCCCTGTAAAGGCAAACTGAACTGGACATTTTGTCATTCCCACTGTAAATTCCATGTTTAGTATGGTTGGTAGGCCTATACGTATTTCCCTCCAAACTTTGTGCTTAGAATGTTGGAGCCTAATGGTGGACACTCTGTACGTTGTATTGCGCAGTAAAATGCTGACTATTCCAAGCGCAATGTCTCTGAAGCAAATGAGTTTAAAAGTATTGATGCTAATGCATTTTGGACTGAAATGAACTTAAGGTAATATAGTAACGCAATCTTGGGTTTTCAAAAGCAAACAGTAGGCTATAGCTTAACGAATTTAGGACAAAACTAAAGGCTTCGAAATGTGCCTGTCGTGCGAACTCGAGCTTCTACCAATTAAACGTGGACATTGTCATCATTCGCCTCTTTTCACAATTTTTCTCTCGCTATTATTCTGTTTCCGTATTAGAGCTCTTTGTCTATGCACAATTTAGAGTGAAAGTGCACGCGTATGGATTTTTCACTTCGCCCATTATTCTAAACGTTGTTAAAACGAGTTTGATTTATTTTTGTTTTCACTCGTCAACAATGGCCGTCCAATTCCTTCCCGAATCCATTCATTTCTGTTCGACTGCCGCAAACAGATCACCGTATTGCGTGTCGCCCATTGTTTAACTCTTATTATAACGATCATGGAAATGGCACATATGGACCGCGTTTTCCAGCAGACCAATCGGAAAACAATTATTATCGTTGAAAATGCATGTTTTATTAATAACGAAAGTAATCGCCACGACGCTCGTGCCATGGATGAGACAGATGATGATGATGCTCCAGAGTTCACTCCTTCCAATACAACATTTTTGAATAGCAGGTGCGTCTTTTCCAAGAGCTCTGACATGCGTTGGAAATTGTCCTGAATCTACTGTATATGCATGTGCAGCGATTGTTGGAAATTTGAAAAGAGTTGGCGTGTTATAACTGCTAATATTTCAGGTATGCGTATAGGTCATTCGATCGTTGAAAGCTCCTCATTAATTTCTGCTCAAGATAACGCCCATGGATTTTGGAATTAATAGTTAATATCGCAGACAAATAAGGTGAACCTGTCGATATTTCCAGGCAAGACAAAGTTATTGTTTTGTGCATATTAATTAGGGGTTTGTCGAATGAATAGAAGCTATAGGGTACGCGAGGCTAGTTTGACGTATTTTTTCTGCATCATGGAAACTTGGCTGTATTGGCGAATCCGACGAAACCCACGCCACCTAGGCGTGTGATTTTGAAATTCCATGTATCAAAGGCATGCAAACGGTGCGAACATGAGTTGCTGCTAATACCGTGTTTTCCCCGAAAATACGAACGGGTCTAATACTAAATTTTACTCCAAAAACAAAACAACGCATTAGGGCTTATTTTCAAGTGATGTCTTATTTTTTCATGTGCAACAACCTAAATTTATTCATGGGCAACAATCTTCATCTATTCATTTATTTATGGGCAACAATCTTCATCTATTCATTTATTAATGTGCAATAATCTACCTTTATTCAAACGCATTTTGCACTCATTTTGTCTGGGTGTAAAAAAAAATGGGTAAAAAAATCTTCAAAAACTAGCTAGGGTTTATTTTCTGAATAAGTTGTATTTTTCGGGAAAATACGGTATCACTGAATGAAAGGTTAAATCGACAAAGAAATCCTTATTGTTATTTACTCAAAGATCCAGTTGACCAAATATGTGCTAATCTTTATTCCAAAGAAATATTTATTGTTAAGAATAATGTTTACATCGGTAAATTTTTCTATTACGTAAAATTTCGATTACAATTTTACAGGCTCGTACTGTATATTATGCTAGTACAAAGTTTTAATAAAAAATTCTTACTTTTCAATGACTTCAAACTGGAAGTAGGCCTATTGCTTAATTCGTAATTTTTTCCTATTTATTTTCAAAAATTGGTTTGGCTGGATTTTGTAGATATTCAGTTTGCTGTACACACATTGCCTTCGAAAATTGTATTTTTTGGAGATTTATGCATGAATAGAATAAACCATTGCATGTGTATATTAAAAAGCTAATTACTCTTATTTATAAATGTTTAGAAATTAAAGAGTTGAAAGCCACGTGTCTGTTCTATTTTAAAAGTTTATTTTACAGAATTATATATAATTTTATATTATCTAACGATTTCTACCTTAAAACTTAACAATGAACATTTAAATTTATACGTGTAATTCTACATTAGCAAGGTTTAATCCCCCCCCCCTCCCCAATCGCTTATTTGTATGGTTTGTAGAAACAGCGCCATCTGTTATTCGTTATGTGCAACTACATGTACATGGAAGCGTGATTTTCTGCGGAATAATTTGAGCTTAGATTGAAAATGACCATTGAACCTAGATTCGATAAAATTGTTAAAATAGGTCACACGAACCGGTAGCACGGTATACGAAATGCAAGAATAGTCACTTTGTGTCCCGATTCGCAGCGCCAACATTCCGACTAGCGAATGAACTTTATCAAAATGCATTTATAGCTATCACTCCTTTCAAACGGATTTCTATATATATACTTTGTCAATTAGGAAGTATCAGGGCCTTCCGTCGTATCAATTCTTTCGCTACAGTCGTATTTTCGGTACATGGGGGACAACATTTGCAGCGCCAACTTTCCAACTGGCGAATGGATGATGCAAAATGCGCATTATGCTACGCCCATTTTCATCCGGAACATCTAATACTCAAGTCCTTCCGCCATATCAATTCTTGCAATTCGGGACAGGAAACATGAAAGGTGCCGACCCGGAGTGCCCATATTGGTATGCCGGAAGGTCCTGTACTGCTATGACCTTATGAGATGACCACAGGTCGATCAATCGAGAGAACACAGTTGAGTCAGGCATTTTTCAATAAAATGTACATGTAGCCTATATCGCAGCAATCGAATTCGTCTACATGTACATGTATGCCTATAACAAGCTGATGTACACGTTTACATATCAACAATTTGGAAATGTAGCGCCCGAAATCTCATTGAGAGCATGATAAACATACATGCATTGAGTTTGTATCTCAAAATTGATGTCATAATTTACCCAAAATTAACATAAGAAAGGTGTTTTTTTACTGCGAAAATCACAATTAATTTTGTTTCATTTTAGTCGTGTTCATGCATAATCAATCCTGGGCTTTAGCTTATCTTCACAATTAATGCACTAAATGTTATTTTTAATGTTGCTTCTACGGAGCACAATTCAGGGCGTTACCTGCCCTGATCTTTCCCAGACATCGCCATAACTCATTTCCTCTAGGCCTGTTTTCCCTGTTAACATGCGTTTAGTTATTACCCATTTTCATGATTGGATGTCCACTCTGTTTTTAATTATGCAGTTGTGAGTGGTTTCGGGCCATTTTCAACTTTTACGGTTTAACCGGTTGATTTTTAATATCCAACATTTCAACTTGAATTATATGCGTTAGCGTTTCCATCGTGCCACAGCGCATGCAGCTACTGTAAATACGCAAGCAGCCTTCCTGTTCGCTGTTTACACGACTACTTGATAGCACTTTATAACTCTCACGCTCTTTAAAATCGTCTGCAATTTAAGATACCCTAGAGAAATAAAAGGACCAGGAATAAACAGACATCTCTTCATTAAACTATCTAAGCAGAAAATGGATCCCGTAAGCGGTCTCTATTATACCTATTCGGCAAACAACCCCAGTTTTATCGTTAGGCTTTTAAAAATAGGGAATGTGCCGAAGCCTATTTCAGCAGCCTTTTCATTCTCCAATGACTTTAAACCATTTTGCAGCCATTGGTTTTTCTAAACAAAACAATACCCAGTTAGTTGTTTACAATTATAAGGGTGTTGTTCTCGATCAAAATCGTTGTAGTTTTGGTGTTTATCTTCATCGTTTTGTATAGGGTTGTTCCTCGTAGTACACGTTATTAAGATATGGATTCTTTGATGCTTAGTTTTATGACTATTGTAGGTTAGAATTGAGTGTCTTCGTGTTTTATTACAAATCAAAATATCTAATTCGGTCATATGAAGTAAATTCGAATTCAATAACGAAAACGTAGTCCACATTTTAGCTCATCTAACTTAATGCGTCTAATGAGCAGAATGTAATGAGTATACCAACACAATTTATGCTAAAATTATTACACAGATTATTCTCAGATAATTTTGCAATTATTGCGTTTAAAAATAATAAACTTACCCATCTCAATTTAAACGTTGGAAAATTTATAACAAACATTGGAATTGTAAAATTCATGATGCATGATTTTCACATTTTACCTTTAAAACACTTAAAATTGATTTTTTTGTGTGGAAAAATCAAAGCCTTAATTACATGTGCACTTTTCAATGCATGGACTGAATAAAAATAAAAATTTAGTTTAAATTATAGTCGTATTTGTAAAGCGACATGTATAGGCAGTATAAAGCAATCGGATTAGTTTGCGTGCATTCGTACAGTAAATATAAATGCAATTTAAATGTGCTATTACTGAAATTGGTAGAAAATGTTCCTTCTTTCGTTCCGATATTTTACTTTAAGATTATGCGCCATATTAACTCGAACCTAAATATTGCACGGTAACATTTTCTTTGTCATCAGTCCAAATTACTGCGCATTTTGCTTCTTATATTGTATCTATTCTGAATTCTTAATAAACTTTTTTATAGGAATAAAAGAGCATATAGAAGTAAGAATAAAATGAACGGAGCTCTCGCTCTGTATAGATACATTTCAAGCCGCCGAATAAATGATAATAGCAAATTTTGTGCACTCATGAAGCGTTTATGTGAGGAAATTGGTCGTTCATAAAATATTCATGAGTGCACGTGCAGTAATGGTAACTTTCATTGAGTCAGACGCTTATAATGAGACTTTTTCACCTGCAAAAAAGTGTTAAAAAGTTTCGGCGGTGAAACCCATTACGTTATTGCCTATAAATCTAATAGGGAAGATATACGACCATAAGAGAGAAAAAATCGATTGTAATGAACAAAATTGGAAAGCCTGTTTGGATTTTTATAGCTTAATAACCAAAAATATCATATTCAAACTATACCATTATGGAATTCTTAATGATATTCACATAATTTAGCGAAGTTTTTGCTTTTGGGGCCGAAAGTTAAGATTGCCATAATATTTTTGACGTATGCAAGGGATTAGTTTTTCATAAAGCAAACATTTACTGCTAAGATATAGGCTGTAAGCTAGGGTTCGTTTTTCATAGGCAATATTTTCGCAAGCATAGCATTATTCTTGATTAGAAATCTGATGTTCGATTTTCAAATCTGCTATGCAGTGTATTTATTATCTCTGGTTATAATTTAGTGGCCATATATAGGTGAACAATTAATGCATTAAAAATTAAAATTACAGTAGTCAGTAATTAAGGTTATCCACGTAACTCTGAAACGTTATTAAAGTTTATAAAAATATTATGCAGCCATACTTTTTTTGCAGGTGATAAATAAAAATTATGGAACAAACAAATGTACTCCAAATTCTGCTTTACGTTCTACAAAATGAGCAAAATTACATTTGAAGGCAGCACGGCATAACGCCGTTATCCGTGAGGATTGCCATCATTCAGGGGCTGTTGCAGCACACTGTGATCGTATACTATACATGCACATGTAGCGTTACTAGCGTGAGGCGTTTTGTTTTGTTTTTAAATAATGTTTTTTTTTATTTAAAGCATCATCATTAAATTATTAATGCACTTCTGTACGATCATAAACATGTAAATTGTCGATAAAAGATAGCAAAATAATCGTCGAACCACAAATGCATGCATGGTTATTTAAAAAAAAAATGCGCAGAAATTATAAGTACGAGTTTATAGCATTCAGTTGATTTTGTACACTGAATCACAAAGAAGGCTAATTAAAAAATTAGCTGCGAGTGGCCACTCTACGAGAGGTTAGGGTTCAATTCCGGTAATTATTGGGTAGTTAATCCACTGATTGTCCATTTTCTCACTAAATATAATTGCGAATATGAATAATATTCTTGTAGCAGTCACTAAATGTTTCGTCGTGTGTTATACTTTTAAAAAATTAGCAACTTAATAATTGGCGCATACAATATAATAAGCATTAAGAACTGTTTGAACAATGATATTATTTTAAGATGTTTTGTATTGCTTTCAGGCGATATTTTGTAGTCGATTCTTTATTCCGTTCGCATTGGGGATGCCAAGGATAAGTTACTTAGTTTGAACTGAAATTCGCCAAATAATAGATAAACTAAGAATATTTAAGTATACGCGCAAGTTTATGGTCACACTGCAGTATATTCCATTGCTGCAGGTCTCATCTTACTCCGAATTGCGGGATGTGCCCCGAATATCCCCATAAAAACTTGGCGCAGGACTTCGGATTCAAATCCTCTTCTATCATCGCAATATCGGCGCCACCCAACAGGGTTACCACTTCCTGTTTTATGGGCCCATTTCCATTTTCGGTATGCCTTTCGCAGGGCCCATCATTATGGTAATAATTGCGGCCACTTTGCCTTCCTCCGGCCCTCCGTGGAAGCGGAAGGCTGAAGCAAAGACAAAGTTGATGGAGATTAAGCGAACGAGGATGAGCGGGATAAGTTATGGCCTGACCTTTAAGGTTGTTTGGCTGAAGTTTCTTTTCTGACTCCATCATTATGCAAATGACGAAGGCATTAAGGGGTGGAGGAGAGCCGGGGCAAGGTGGCTGAGGCAATTGCACTGGCAGCGTGCCCAATATTATTCTATCGCAGTAAAGCGAGTTATTTCGCGAAGGAAAAAGAAATTGTCCATTCAGCCATCCATCCTATGCACCCAACCAACCATCTAATCAAGTGAAGGAAAGGCGATGGGCTGAAATAAAGTGGTGGGGGTGTCTGTCTGCCTGCCTGTCTCTCAGCAAAGCCAACCGCACCGTGCGTCTGCTACCCAAGGGTTAACTGCGTGGGGACGAAGATGAGATGCGGTTGCTAGACGTTACTGTTGTTTCAACGTTGTCCTTTCTTGTTTAATGGCTGAGGCGTATGTCAACGCTTGCATGGTGGAGGCTTCACTAGTTATGGATGGGGTGCAGGAGCTGCAACGATGTGCCCAATCACCTCGCGTCGAGCCATTTTACCGATTCAATATTATTTTCCGTGACACATAAAAATATTTCCAGCATCTATGGGGAAGGGCCGGTGGGACCCTCGAATGTCTTTCTTTGGCAGAAATATGACTGGGCCATGGACGTTTTTAAAGGCGAACGACAGTTATCTCGAAAAGCATCGAAAGTGATTGGAAAGCGAGATGAAAATCTCTTTCTGGTTCTTGTTACAAGCAGATGTACTTTACCCATCGTGAATCGTAAAATAACTTTTTCTCGTAAAAAGGGATGGAAACGCGAGTAGCTAACTTTGTGCTACTTTTTCCGACTTTACCCTTTTCATATAACGTCTAGGCTAAATTTAAAAAGGAGCGTGTGTGTGCCTGCATCATATTGTTGCGCAATTTGGAAGAGAGCGAGAATTAGGGTACTCACTGTATACGAGCTATTTTATGGAATGTGTGTATCGTAAAGTGGAATCATAAAGTGCATTTTTCATGTGCGGAGGGAACATGTGCTAAATGCTAAATGAACACAATTCTTAACCAGCGGCTTGTTTTTGTCCGTGCATTTATCTATAATTTACTATAACATGTTCTTGTAGTTGTATGTTACGATGCACCTATATTGACATTTACACGGATACATGGTAAATTTATCACCCCCCCCCCCCTTATATGAGACACATCTTAAAAGTTGTCATTTTGAAATAAAGCAATTTCTAATGCAGGGTAAGTAATTGCGTTTAGGCTAATATGCAGTTAATTACCAGAGTGGGCATCTAATATGCCATATTAGTAGATTATAATATTAACCGTAATAAATGGAATTAGTTTTGTTTTGTGCATTATTATGCAGACGACCGAACCTCATTAAGAAGAAATTGTTTTATACTGTATGATTTCTGATATTCTCCGTCCTATAGGATTAGGGACGATGGATATGGAAATCGTTACAGAAGATGAGTAGGAAATTCTTTTTAAACTCAACTTTTGACAATATGAAAAATGGCATGTTACTGTATAAAGGGGAATTTCCCGATGGAACTTGCCGCACCATCATATTCGTATAGAAGTTCGTGTGGAAAGATTTCATTGAAACATTGAAAAAAATTAGTTATCGTTGAAATCATGTTTTATTTTCTATCTTCTGATATTACGAACTACGACTTAAACGACCAAATTATGACGTACTTTGAGATGAGGTTCGACTGTTTGTTAAAATGAAATTGGTTTATTTATAAAGCGTTATAATCCCCCTACTATTCGTTTAACTTACCTCATGGCCAATTACAAATAGTTAAGAATAATAAACTAATCGGTTCGGGCGCTTTGATACCCGCTTTGAATCCCTCGGATGAAATCCAACATGGACGCTTCACCATCGTTTCTAGCTGTTGAATTCCGTGATTTTCTGTGAATGTTGTTCTTAAACGGCCTGTTATTTAATCATGTTTTGAAGCTGCGTGATGCTTATAAATTCCGTGAACACTTGAGTATAAAATCGGCCTACAATTGGCTTTTCCAGATTACATTTTACGTATAATGTCCAAATCAACGCATTTGCGTACACCGGGACTTCGTTTCAGGTAAATATTAGGTTTATATCGTATACACATTTATTATTATCATGATTGGAATATAACGTTAATATTTATTTCGTTTTGTTTACATTACTTACTTAAAAATTCGAATGTAATTACATACGTGTATCATACGCATTCAAAAATGTTTAAATACACGCAAAATGCCTCGAGTCAACTCGTTATTTTGAAGGGGTTTGTGTGATACAGGGTGTCCCATTGTTAGTAAAACCCAGTTCAATCAGCTAATTTCTTTCTTTTGCAGTATCAGGTTGGGTGGTAAATATAAAAATATCTACCGAATAATTGTCTATGCTAACTTAATCGCTTAAACTAGGAGTGGTAAACATGATCATGAAATAGAATTTATCAGATTAAAATACATTAACTATTGCCCAGATGATTTTACAATTAAACTACAACCGCTCTGTATAGTCTGAATCATATTTGTCCTCATTTTTAAAAGAAATGGGGTAATTCATTTCAAAGGCAAGGCAGGGATAAAATTCTGATTACTCTACAAGAATGATCCTTGATTCTAATGAAAATACACATGTTCTTTTTTAAATAAGATCTGTGATATACACTATATTTTAGTGTGTATAGTTCACGACTAATAAAAATGCTCATTACTAAACGGTTTCTTAGTTGGTCTAAGAAGTTAAGTCAGTACGCTGTTACGTATCCGGAAACTAATCGTTATTTTGAAACTAACCAAGAATTGTCCATTTCAAATGTCCTTTCTTCCAATTCCAGCTATTATAGGCTAAAGTACGTTCAATGGGACACCCTCGTATTTCGATGCCTTAATGGAAAATGGGAATACCCACGTTTTTTATTTTTATTTTTATTATTTTTTTATAAAAAAAATCATAGATTACTTTTATCCTTAAAAGATTTAAAATTTAAAACGTTTTCTTGGGCAATCCGTGAAAATGAATGGTCTAGTTTAAAGTCGTGCGTGTACACAACGGAGCCTCTTGGATCCGTAAACTGTTTTCGATTTTTCTATTTCCCTTGGCCATTTGCGAACGCTTCTATTCTTTAGTTTGTCGTATTTCTAGTTGAAATGGCACGTCCTTTCAGTTGCCTTTCTCCTACCTTTGCAAATCACCCTTGAAATTCCTTCACACTCTTCGCTGCTTTTCTTGCCGAGCGAGCTATATATAGGCTGAGCAAATTGATGCTAGGGTTTCTTTGGAAGTTAAATTCGAAAGTGGAAGCATGTTTAATTCCCTTTGGGCATTCGTTTGCCTTTGCTGCTAAAATGAAGATTTTACTCACTTAAGAATAGCAGATTCGTCGTCACTTAAAAAGCCGAGTTTCAATAAGGCCTCCATCAGCTAAGTTTTTTTTTTCCTTTCTTTCTTTTTCTATTTGTGCGTGTATTTGTATCGGTGCTACAGTAGCCCGCTGCTTTATGGAGAAAAATATCGTCTTTGAAATCCCTAGATGTTTGATTTCCTTATCTTAATCTCAGCTTCCCTGACCTAGCCCGCTGCGCGTCTCGGATTAAAGGAGAGCTTTGGCACAGACAGCGTCCAGAGATAGTGGCGGAAATGTCAGTCCAGTTCATGGCAGCACCGAGGATGATCCTAATAAAACCCTTTAATGCTTTATTTTCTCGAAGTTACTGGGCGTAAAGCTTGCTCGGGACGGCAGGAACCGCATCGATGCTTTCTCTGCTGCTTGCGGAAGAGTGGGAAAAGAATGCTTTCCGGTATAGAATGTGACTTCTTGGAATTGGCATTGCCTGCAGTGTCTGCGTTCATTGGTTTGTTTTTGGGGCCTTATTATGCGTCTCCATAAAGTAATTACGAAGGTGGTGACTTTTGTGGTTGAATTTAAAATAACCTAGACCAGTGATTATCCAGGGATCACACGCACTTGTCTGCTCGGCAATCAATCTTAGTACGAAATTCATACCCGCAATGCCACGCATGCCCAAATCTCTTAGCAAAGCGTCGAAATTATGCATGCAACGGTCCAGAAAAACAATATGGAACGAGCATTATTTTCTTAGTTTAGAAGGAGAGTTTCGTCGATGGCGGCGTCCATGGTGGTGTGGATGGCCATCGTGTGGTCTAACCATTGCAACGGGTACTGGGCCTGTTGATGTTGCTGAAACTGACCTCTTGTAACTGATGCGTCAATCTTCCTATCCACTACTTCCGCTCTTAATATTTTCACTTCCTGTTCCACTTGATCCTTGAGCTTCATAACACAAAGAATGGGAATAAGTATGCGATTCGCGGCTTTGAAATTTATGATTAATGAGAAGAATGGACATATTCAATGATGATAGCAGGCATGCTAGCGGCTAATTCACTTCTCGTTTATTCGAATATTGGCATTAACTTTTAATAAAAGATGTAAAAATGAACCTGTTTAACTCATTGATTGTCTAAACAACCCAAAAACATTTGCGCATTCTAGCACTTAAATGGTACTAGTAGGCCTATATTCTAACATGACTACAGTGTATGCTAATATTCTTTTAAAGAAGTATTTATAGTAGGGAATTTGATTTACCAATTTGCATACTGTATAATGTACATGTAAGTAATAATTGGTGTTCGAGTAAAACTTTTACAGAACTATTCAAAATATTTTAAACTCCTGGAGTTGTTAGTTTTTGGGTAAGTTTCATGCATGTGATTCAATCAAAACTTAATTGTCTTCATGCGGTGCATTTTGGTTTGTGTAAAGGGCGAATAAATATCTATATGAATTGTATCTAGTTGCATCTATGGAAATTAGCCCATAACTGAAATGTTAAGCGATCTATAAATTTAAACACCGACAACACGTTCAAAGTTTGTTATTGTCCATGTGGGACCAAATACGCGTAATAATTGGACGATGAGCTTTGGTAGGGAGCTTGGTTACGAGAAATACCATGACAACTAGTTGCGCACTTATAGCCAATTAGCAAATTTATTCCAAACCGCTAGATTTGCTTTTCGGACACCTGATGTCATCGAGTTGCCATAATTGCACTTAAAAACAATTATCAAATGAAAATGTTCATTCCAATTTACATAACTAAAGTTGCTCATGAGCCCACATGCTAGTAAACAATTCCAATTAAGTATGAAATAATGCAATCTCCTTAGGTAACGATTTTATCATTTTCTTACCTTGGACTCTGCTACCAACTTCACTTTCGCAATTTCGACTTGCCTCGAGAGCTCTTCAATTTCGCTGACCAACCTGCTGGCTGCCATCTTGCAGCTGGTCTTTTTTGAGTGAAAAGAAACAACAAGAAAAAGCGAGTAAATGTCAAAAGAAATGAGGCAATTAGGCCAGAGTAGGAACAGAGACAACACTAATGCGCCCCAGGATTCGATGCAACGTGAATGAAACCTAGCCCTTCTCTTTTCTGAGAAGGATTTCTAAAAAGGTATATCCCTAAAGGGAACATTTAAGTTGATGGAAATTGGAAGTGGCCCTGGGATTCTTTCTCCTACAATTAAGAGATATGGCCGTAAAGCATTCGAAGCTTATTTATCTATATCCTGGGTCTTTTATCTTTTCTTATTTTTTTTTTTGATAAAAAATCGGAAAAGACAAATATTGGCTATCAGCCGAACAGATCTGTTCAACATTGCTGTACTACCGTCTTTTATATTTAATTGGAAATGTAGACATCTCTTTGAATCAGTGCCATGGCAATGATGACACTCTCATATAGACATCCTTCCCTCTCCTACACAAACCCAGTACAACCGTATCATCTCCAATAGTTTGTCGGGAAAGAGAGACTATCGATTTTCGTAGACATTTACGACATATATATAGAACTGGACACGACACTGCTCATAGATAGGTCAGCAAAAAAAAGTGAAAGGTTACCAACGAAGAAAAAATAAAAAAGTGCGAAAGGCAGATAGCTCTGAAAGTGACGATGTTATTTAATTTAAAATCGTCTACGTTTTCTGGCCAAAGAGAAATGGGTTTCGGGTAATGGATATGGGTTTTCAGTACTAACTTTTGTAGGCGTTAATGGCAATTCCCCAGACTCGGATTATTGTTCCTAAATAATAGCGGGAGCCTAAATGTTTTTTATGCAACATCTTGTCGTTGAGTTTATCGGATGAGCTGACGTACAGTAATTACGCTGGCTGATAGTTTACACGTGAGAATTATCCAAATTTATTTTCACAATTTGCCATTTTGTAACGAAATTATGTAAATCCACAATATTCCAAATATGTAGAATGAAAGGATTAAATTTCTCAGTTTTGGCAGTGCCTATACATGTAACTCATGAGATTTAAAAGTTCATCCCTTCTGCCACGTTATTTACAAAATGAATCACTACTTATTCAATATGATCATATACACAATTAGTTCTAAAATATTTTGGTTCCGAACTTACAAGGCTTGTATTATTAAGTCATAAGTGCAAGTGCTGCAGAAGAAACTGAATTAATCTCTGGAAGCGCACATGATGATTGCCTGATGCCTTGAATAAGTAGACAAATCTGAGAGAGATATCTTCAAAGGGTTTCATTGTATTGCTAAGGTTCCACGGACCACACTTTGAAAAACTTTAATTTTGATAGAATTCATTAAGTCTTAATTACTGTAAATAACAAAGGGAGTTTGTTTCAGTTATTGATACTATAACTCGTATTACTGGAAAATGGCGACCTTATTGTTGCAAACTCCCCTAATTTTGGTGTTTTTCTGCTCGATTTTTGTACTAAACCACGGATTTAAAATATTTGCGAAGAATGTTGCAAAATATAGAGTAAATTATTTTTGCATTGCTAGACGCTCGTATTTACATGTAGCCTACATTAATAAAATGAGCCTATAAAATTCTCTTAAATTATAACAACTAACGTAGCATTTTGTGCCCCATTGCCTTTTTTATGTTATGTTTGCCTATCTCTTATTTATAGATTTTTATATTGCTAATCAAAATTTGCTGATAATTGTTATGCATGCATGTAATTCTTTCACCGAAACCTCAGAAATCCAGTTTCGTTTTAAGAGGTATAACCCTACCCAACTCCTACCATAAAAGTGATAGTCATTTTTATTACGCTATTATTTTAAATATGTTTGGGACACGTGGGCATTTAACTTGCGTTTTATCGTTCTGCAAGGAACTTGCGTTAACTCAACGACCATATCCTGCTCTGTTGTATTTCGAGTTTGCCCTCCTTAAGCTTGGAAATTAAAATTTAATAACTTACTTGTCGTAGCCGCTGTGCATATTGATTATTTCTGTGAGGGCATTTATTTATCGCCGTTTGCTAGCATTTTATAATAAATCCCTGTAGGAAAAAATTGCACCTCTATTCGTTGAGCAGTTATTTTTGCATTCTCATAAAATATTTATCAAAATGAAAATTTAACTTGACGTTTTAGGGCCTGATTTATGTTTGTCATTTCCTCTAACAAAAAGGCCCTTCACTCATTTTATCAATTCCATACAAAATAGAAATTGCGTAGAGCTTGTAATACCTCAAAGATAATCCCCGTAAGATTATCAGAAATTCAATTGATATTGCTTCTCAATGAAGTCATTAAAGTATTTTTACTTTAATTTCAGTTTACTCTATCATACAGTTAGATTATCAGGAATTTAATGATATTGCTCCTCATTGAATTATTTGGCGTCCTCATTTTCACTTCAAGTTCAGTTTACTCTATCAGACAATAATTGAAGGCAATTTTAAAAGGCAGGGTTATTGTTAGTTATCTGAAACTATCTGGCTTATTTTGATCCAAAATATTATCATTATGGTACGTTCCAAGTGAATTATTTCACGGAATAGGTGATTTCTTGCATCAATTAAAGACCGAGGATTTCATTCGTAAATTGCGAGGAAATGCCACAAAATTGAACTCTTGCATGACTAATTAACATTAGAGTAACCGATAATTAGCTTTTTCTGATCTTAATTTGTAGAAATGGGCTTCATAGTTAATTATTCCAGTTTAGAAAATGCACGGTTGTCTCTGTAGAGTTGATCAACACTTTCACAAATTCTCTTCGACGTAGTGAACTACTGTGCATTTGTTTATCTAATAGAAATTATTTAGATCTGGAAAACAACAGAGATCGAGCCCTGTTGAAAGCATACAGATTGTTGATTAACTATAAGTGAAGTTTGTTGAGTTCGTATCTCCGTATCCCAGATAGGGCGTTAATAATGTGATGGTGGGAAATGGAAGCTGTGTCACCTGGTTAATTATTTCGTGCCCGAACTAGGCTGTTTTTTTTATTTGCTGCTACAATTATTTTCTTCCTTCGACGACATTAAGAGCTTTCCATCCCATTATTTCCATGGCGCTGTAGAAGAAAATTAGTTGAAACGCTTCCAGAAGAAATCGGCCTTCCTTCCTTGGTTTCAAATAAAAATAATCTCATTTAGATGCTAATTGTGATTTATTCGATTTGGAATTCTAAACACGGAATACTCCGCACCAATTATCTCTGCGGTATTTTTAATTCATCGCCTACATCAATTTTCTGGAGTTTTTTTTTTTGTTCAGCTGTTGAAAAAAGTGCATTTGAATTCTTTCGTCGAGCTAGCCTTATAAAAAGAAGATAATAAATCCATGGCTGAAGCCGAGAGCCGTGTTTAATGTTGGAGTGGTGTTCATGGATCCGGTAATTGGGATACATCAAGCCCGGAGAGAAGTGTATAATTAGCCACGTATAATAGAGATGTACACACCGTGTAATGCACTAAGTGCACGTTGCAGCAAACCGTATTTAAGCATGGTAATACTTTTCACGTGACCCCACTGAAGAACTTCTCGACGATAGAAACTAAAGAGAGGGTTGAAAGTTATGCCCATAAACAACCCCATAAAGTTCGAAATTACATTTTTTTTATATGCACCATAGTCTGGTAGGATTCGCAATTATTCACTGGAAAGCGAATATATAAAATTAAGAAATCGATTCTTGCCAAGCGTCTTAGTGAACATGTAGGAGAATGCAGTGTATAGCAGACATTGGTAATGACTTCACTTCCATCTAAATTATTTATACAGTATATACAGTATAGAGAAGAGCTGTATGTTTGCGGCTGGCTGGAATACGTGCTGGTTCCGGGACCGCAGAAGCGCTTAATTTTTTAATCTGACGTAACTGCGTTTGAATGGAAAGTTGTTTGGTTCCAGGGCCGCTGTTATACGAAGCCCCGTAACAGAAGATTACTTTTTTTGTTAGTTTTGTACGTGTTGACGCAAAACGCGTACAAAACGAAAACAAAAATCTTAAGCTTCGGGGCTTCGTTTGTTATTTTTTTCCTGTTTGCTTCGTGGCCGCACCTTCATTCATACCGGGTTGGATTCGTTCTACCAAAGTTTCACTTTATCTAACAAAGAGCCCTGTCAAGACGATTGCTATTAAAATTCGAACTGATTGGGTTGCTCAGCCAGAACGTGGCTTCGGTTTGCCAAAAGTCCCATTCGTAAAGCTCTTGTCCCAATTAACCTAAGCATAACTTGTGACGCTGAACATTTTAAGTTACGTTTGTCCATGGAGATTTGCAGATTTTGACTTATTTTAGTGGTCCCGTTGATGTTTCCAATAATCATTCGAATTTGACAATGCAATTCGTACACAAGTGTGTCCGGTGATTGCATGCATAGTGTCAATACGTGAACTTGTTGATTGCATGCATATACTCACCAACGTCGAACATTGTTAATTGCATCTTGTAGTTAGTGAACTATTCGCTAACTGGATTGTTTATTTATTAAGTATATACAGTGCATGGTAATCGAAATGTGGATTATGCCCTTCAGCTACTTGCTGTTAATTAAAATTAAGGATACTCGCAGTAATCATCCATCATTAAGTGTATGCAGTTTGCTTTATTTTTGTTTAAATGCACTGTAGAAATGATGTTCAACATTTTTAAAGTGAAATCAATCCCACATTTTATTCTAAAACTTCATACGTTATTTGTTGTTATCTACGTAAAATCCTATCGATATTTAAAAATGAAATGCATTAAATCAAAGGCTAAAAGGTAATTTCACAGGTCATTTTTGATTTGGGTTTCAGCTGAATTTGATAAATGCTCGCACGATATTCTTCTACATTAGATACTTATTTCAGTAATCCATACTTGCACGTAAGCCTACGTAGTCATATATATAGGCTTTAATATTTGGAGGCGCGTCTTTCTGCGCAAAGCACTAGCCATGCCTCATTAATTCGTGTGGTTTAATTAAAATGGCATTTGAATATTCCGTCCAATTTGTGTAAACTGTATGCCTTTAACTACAGTAATTAAGTTGCGAGCGAACTGCTTTTCTTATTACATGCGCTGGTGTCCTCGTACCGAAAATCAAAAAGAAATTTGCGTGCAAGCTAGCAATTAAGTGGTTCGTAGAAGTGCATGCACCAAGAATCGGGCGTTATGTAAACTCTTTCATTTTTCAATTTAAGCCACGAGAGTTATGAGCCTTTATGATTTTATTCGCAAAATCTCTTTGCCCTTGCAACGTTTAAAATCAACTTTTATCGAAATAGGGCCTGTTAATTCACGTCAATGACAACTTAAAATCAATTAACTTAGGCTTTGTATTTTTCACTTTTAACCCGTGCATGTTCTGTAGTCCAACAGAATATTTCCTAACATACACTGCGAATGAAAATATTTTCAAAACATGTCCATTTCCAAAACATTTTATTTAAGTTTTAGTCAAACTTTTTACTTTTTAAATATTTTTTAAGTTGGGAAATATTTTTAAATACTAATAGATTTAAATCATATTGCGTGGAGATTTTTATTTAAGACATTTTTATTTGCATGTGCACGTGGTAAATTTTATTTATTTATCATCCAATATTTTTATACAGCTCTTAAATTATTATACGGTTATCTTTCTATAAGGATCAGCGCTTCATCGAATGCTTTTCTCGTGTTAATGTTTTTGCTTCATTTTGCATTTGGGTACTTTCATGTTTATTAAGCAATTTCTATTTTTGTCATTAGTACCGGTTTTATTGGTATTATCTCTTAAGTGTGCATTGAAAAATATGCCCTCGAGTAATGGTTTTTAATTAAAACTCTGTACATTGCATGCCATCTTCTCTATTGAGGACAATGAGAATATGATGGTGCAGGTTCTTTCTAGCATTTCCAATGAATTTCCTCCTAAGTTTCTAAATTTACGTTTACTGAATAATTAATAAATGCCATTTTACGCTGTTTTGATGTTTCATATTTAATCTTTGAGCTGCTTGCATCAAGCCGCCATCGTAGGCCTATGCGTGCAGTGCCACGCTTAGAGACTATGCATGCAAGCAGTTCTTCTAAAGACATGTGAATCACGCATTTATTTGATTAGAAATATTTCATGTTAATTGAAATTGCTTCTCCATCTCCATGTTTACAACCGTCTTATGACGTTAATCCTATTGTCTTTTCATTTCAGGTCCAACCCTCATTCTTTCTCGCGTCATCTGTCTAATACTCCCCCTACAAATTGGAAAATCGTAAGTCCTTGCTTTTAATTTTTATCTTGCACAAATTTTGTTATAAATGAAATGTAGGATGCCTAAGCCTATGTTGTATCATGGCTGCTATGCATATTTGCAACCCTTATTGTTTACTTACTCGTTTCGTTTGATGTATAAGAAGAAGAGAAAAATGCTTTTTATAAACGAAGCTAGCTATATGCCTCCTAATTCTGGGCAAAGAATAAAAGTGTAAGGAGGAAAAACGTAAGTTGATTATGAGGTGGATCTGCACTTTCTAATTAAATTTCGGAGGGCAATCTTCGCTGCTTTGAAATTTGAGAATTTCCCATATGTTTTTTCCTATACAGACTGTAGTCTTTTTGTCGATTGCTATATCTGATGTAGATTAATTAAAAAGCCGTAATACGTGCAGCGTCGTTAACATTTTAATTTGAATAATTAATTATTTTTTCATTGCTACTAATTCTTCTGGTAATACACTTGCCTCGAGCCTTTTCTTTCGTCTAGGCGCTGGGATTTACAAGTATTTCATAGCCGATATTGAACCGCCCTGCCCCCCTCCTTTCCCTCCGCAAGATAAGTGACACCAATTAAAAAAGTTTTCAATTTTTTTATAATTATGCAGCCATATGGTAGGAAATAATTTAGAAATCAACAGGAAAAATGTCACAAATGTAGTTTGAAAAATTAATCGTTGCATAACCGTTGTGTGACACAATTGTTAAAAACATCCTTTAAATTAACTGTTATCACTTAATTCAATGGCATGGTTATATTTAGAAGCAATGGTATAGATTTTCAATGCTGGGAGGAATTCAATCTAGGAGAGTTGTACCCATCTAGTGTAACCCCAAATAACTGGAATACTATTGTTTTAACACAGGCCAAAGCGCTTATAAGCGTTTGTTGTAAGCTCAGCCTGTCTCGGCTAAGCTTTCTTTTTAGTGCGCATTCTCATACCGCATGGTGGCGCTAGTATACGCAGAGTGCAAAGTGCCAGCAATAAGCAATCTTTGTGCTCTTTCCCTATGAGTAAGATTACGCCGAACGCTTATTGCAGACGCTTACCACTCGGCATACAACTACGAGGTGAGGCATATTAAAGTCTGTTTTTGGATCAAACAAAAAACAAAAAACTATATAATTCACTAGCGGTAAAACCCAGCCTTTCCCGGGTAAAAATTGTTGTTTGATTTTCTAACTCCTTTTATGCGATCAGGAGTTAGATTTAGCTCTCCTTTATCTACAAAAGATGGCGCCATATGATCTGGATACATCACGGATGGGGGACGGGAAACTTGTTTGACAGTTTTATGGCCCGAGGCAAATTACAAAAGATTTATGGCCTTGGGATTCCCCACGGAGTTCACGCTCCTGGGGTGTGTGCCATGAGTGGCCAATCATATTGGATGCCACAAACACTCAATCCCCGTCCGATAAAAAACCAAGATGGCGTCGTTTTCTATTTTATACATATAGATGAACTAAACATCATGAGATATGGAATCGAATTGTAATATTCGGGAACATTATAATTCTGTAGCCGTCAGCTTACGAAGAAGTCGGCTGACGATGCCTCACCTTGTAGTTGTACGCCTAGGTGTAAGTGTCTGCAATAAGTGTTCAACGTGATCTTGCCCTATAGCTCTATACGCTCGTTTGGAACAAGAGGACATTGGTCATCTTTAGATTGCCTCGTTATTATAAAGCGCAATATATGACCATGCGCGTTTTCTAATACATTTATTCTAAAGGTTGCGAGAGCATGGTCCAGCATTCGTAAAAATCTGGTTAAAATGTGACATACTGTAGGCCTTAATTTCTAAAAATGTATTTATATTTAATAACGCCGTGCCTCCGTGCGCATCGTTATGAATTGCCTACTATTTACGCCTTTTAGTCGTGTTTGCATTTATGCTGGCATTTTACGCAATTTGTGCGCCTCCTATCGCGCGTTATTGAAATATAAATTGTAGTTGCAGGCGCTTTATTCCGCGATTCAATGCTCTCTCGCTTGTTCTGGGCGGTGCTGGGCGTTTGGTGTATACTCAATTCCGCCATGATATATCTTTTTTTTTAATGCAAATGGTCGCGTAATAATAGCAGGAGGAGCATTTTATAGGAACACGCGTTATAACTCTTTGCTAAGCTTATTTAATTGAAATGGAAGCTGATTTAGAGGGCGTTGTGGACGCATATGGTTTTCGTCCATATGCAATCAATTTATGTTTCGAGTTAGATTAAATCCTGCCGAAGGTTTCCCTCCAGCACCGAAGATATTATGTATTCGAATGGAAACCATTTATTACTTCTCCATAAGTCGTTGCATTAAATGAACAGATTGAGAAGTGCAACCAGAGTCACGTGGGAGCTGAAGCACGCCCGTCTATGGGCTGCGAAGAAATACTTTCTAGCATAGAAGTCTACTTCGAGAAAGGGAATTTTAATGAAAAAAATTGGTTAATTCAATAGTGGAAATCTAGCGCGGCTATGTGCAATTGAGCTAAACCCATATCGAATTTTCGAGGAGCACCCGGCGAACTGAAAACCGTGAAAGCCGCGCCGGGTTTTATACGCTGCAACTTCATTTGTCAATTTTACCGCGATTATCAGGCTTTAAATGTAACGAGTATACGAAAAGAAAAGCAAATAAGCGCCTCTGTTAACATTGAGCCCAAGCACGAGTTTGTGTGTTCCCGGTATTTATGCACTTGTGCAATCTGGAATGCAATCAGCGCTTAGGAGTTATTCAATTCAATTCAATTCTTTACCCTGCAGTCAGTATACATAGCACCATGTGACAGGGTGGATCATTATACAATTTAATTGATGTTCCCGTATTTGGGATTTTTAACTAGGAGGGTGGGATGGGATTAGGATGGGAAGACGGTCATGGCCGATTTAATATAGGAACTATCTCAGCATTCGCCTGGAGGAATTGTTAGGAGTTAGGATACAAGTTTGTCGTCGTTGTAGAACATTTTGTTGAAGCCTCGCGACCTTAAAGTCGGGCACACACTAGCTACCAAACCAAAACTAAACATCGCAAACCCCAAAACTTTCAACGTGAACTAGTTTCTATAAAAAAATTAGTTCGAACTAGTTTTGCAAAACCTGAGCGCACACACTGCAACAAACCATATTGACACTGCCGAGGATACAGATTTCAAAACACGATTGATACGATATGCTGTCGTCTGCAGTATCATCGATATCGCGCAGACGAAACATTGATAGCAGCGCCACCGCCAAAAAAATTGGCTATTTCAATTTCATCTCACCGAAACTCGACGGGAACGCCAAACTTAGTTTGAAAACTGATTTTCTAGTTTTTAATTTGGCAAAAACAGTTTGCTACCCCATTTTTTTCGTTGCCACAAACCAGAAAAGTTTCAAGTTAGGAGTTTTTAGTTTTGGTTTGGTTATGCATGTAGTGTGTCCCTCGACTTTAGAGAACATACTGTATCACATTGATTGTTGTTGGAAATGTTGAAATCCATTTCTGGGCTTAAAATTGATACTTGTACAAATCTTTTTTTAAATCTTTTAGAAGCAAATAATTTTCACACTGTGGATTTTCAATAGCACTGCACGCATGATACGCACTTACTGTCCACTTAACGTGTGTGTAGCGTTACAGAATTTTACAGAATGTAAAATGTAAAACTAAGATGATGTCCACACCAGTAGTTGACCTTATGCAGATTTCCTCCATGAAACGATCACGTGATATAGCCCCAAACGTGAAAATCGCGGAAGTTATATATTTTTGTTCTGCTATACTTGAACATATTTTTTTCCCCAATTTTTTTTAAAATTGAACGGTCTTGAATTATTTTCACTTATTTTAGAAAACGAACGGAGAAATGAATTTACGAGATGAAAAGCTGATGATACAAATTTGGCAAAGTAGTTTCTGTATTCTGTATACACGCATCTGAAGTGGCTTTCTAAATGTCTAACTATAGATATCGTGTTTACTGTTTACCTAACGAACACCGTCGCATCCTTTTATTACCATTATCAATTATAATATCAACTTTAGCACCTATATTAAACCCGAAAATAATTTCAAAAATCTAAAGGTGTTGTTAATTTCACTTAGTTTTAAGGATTATTTTGTTATTAAGTATTTTAAATATTTTCTCTAAACAGTTCGAAAGTAACAAAATTGCCATAAATTAACCACGTCTGAGCTCATTCTTTATTGGTCGTATTAAAGTTTTTATATTTTTGAGTTTACACTGTAATTAGAGAATGTATTTTCTTTAATTCATTTATCCCTTTGATTTGTAGAAGTTTCTTATCTCAGAAAAAGTTCTATTCAAAACTGCCTTTTAGTACAATTTCGCATATTTTATTCTTAAGAAACATGAGATACGTTAAAAAAACGTATTAATTCCTACCCATTTTGCCCACTACAGGACCATAAATAACTACCCCTTCACCCTCCAACCATACTTCCAATCTAATATCCCT
>JAQGBX010001365.1:0-25422 GCA_034698745.1 Megaphyllum sjaelandicum | reverse complement strand
TACCAATATTTGCCCGCTGGTTGGCGCTAGTGGTAAAAAAAAGTAACATTCTTTCCTAGAAGTTTTGTTGTGTTTCTAGCCTTAAACTACAGTATATATTCATAACGATTATCGTAATTTAACTTTTTTTCAAGTGAGAATTATGGCTGAATAAAGTTTTGGTTTATGCGAATTTCCCTGTTCAGCGCTTTAATTCAACCAAGGTTATAGTATAATCGAATTTAAATGAATATTGATGTAATTTGCGTTTGAGTTGCCAATGCGTTGAAATGATCCGTGACCGATTAAAGCACCACGTTGTTTTTAACCACCACAGCATGAGAACCTGCACATTAGGAATGGTGATAAAGGCGCATTGGTAATTTGCAACCCTTGAGCGAAAATTGCCAACCAAAAACGGAAAACGAACGAAACTTAGAAGCAGCAGTCATTTTTTTTATTTTATTATTATTTTTTTTTTTGACACAGATACATAATAATTGTAAGATAATCAAAGTTTGGAAATAAGCTCACTCTTTTATAAGGCCATAAAATCTTACGCGATAACAATTAAACGTGCTTTTCTGTCTCCTAGGCATCCATAAAGTTGAGCCTGATTTAAAAGATGGTTTTGATATTTCAATTTGTAAACGATAACACGGGCGTGTTGACGAGTACAGAATGCTAGATTGTTCAACATCATCAGTTGCATATCAAGCAGATATTATTGCAATTTTTTATGAAATTTGGAGTCGTTTTATGCACTTTTAAACTATTAGGCGTAATCAAGGACTGTCTTGCTTCAACGATCTTTGGAGACGGCAGGTTTCCGACTAACTATAACTCTATTATACAGTACATATGCGCTGTATATATAGGTTTACTTTATTAGAAAAGATTAATGGATTTATACGTATTCGGAATTACAGTTCCTAGAAAGATGAGGAAAACTATACATGATTTTTAATTATTTATTACTCATAAATAATTTAATTTAAATTTCTAAAAAATGTAAAATATATCCCTGCTTTCTCCATTGCCATTTTAGCGAATGCAACGCAATTATGACGCAGCTGAGAAAGCAACCTTTCCAAGAAAATTAATTTTCCTTTGAGTTTTGCATCGGTAATCACTTTAATCTCGAGTAATTACCATTAACGCGGGTCTCGAGGCAAAGATCGTTGCAATGATAGCATTAGATAAACATACTCGCTTTAACGCGCTACTTAATTATGATTGCTGCTATTTAATTGATTATATATAAACTAATAGATATCACTCAAATAAGCTCCTAAAGTAAATGCAAATTATTACCTTGCATAGCTAAAGGAGTTCGACGACTGATATACGAGCAACTCGTAAACTATCAGCCGGCCCAGATGAATATGCTTAATAAATCACGCCATCTTGTGCAAATAAACGAAGGTTTCGTCAGGGCTGGAACAAGTATTGGGTTTTAATTTATTGGATACACTTTTCTTTGCAAAAGTTTGTTTTACACACGAATTCTTACAAAAACTTCGACGTGCTAATTAGCCTACGTGAATTCTTCTGATATATTCCGTTAAAACCTGATGATCTTTATAATCGTTCATATGCAAATTTAATTAAGAGACGTGTCGTTTATCGTATGAAGTTGCATTTAATACGATATACAGTATAAACACGAGATAAGTGTCATGGAATTAAGATTAGCTTTGTAGACTGAATTTAAACTTCTTTATTTTTACTTTTCTATATTGCCATGCATAGAGGTAAAGTTATTCGAAAATATGTTTCATTTATAGCGTCGTCCTAAAAAAATAGAAAAAAAAATACCTTTCTATGGGAGCATTGGCCAATCGCACGTCATAAATTTCACAACTTTGAATTGTTTGTAATTAGCCAAGTTTGTTTAATTTTCTCACATTTTTATATTTATTGTTAAACTGCTCGATGGAACGCTTCGAGATAGCGTGCGTCAATTAAGTTTTTTTTTAAATAACGCACACAGGATCACTCGTATATTACCTTTCTCATTTATTTCTTGTTAAGTTTTATTAGCACTTAAGTTGTTAGACATCGTTGCAATTTAGATAGCATTCTTATAGTTCCGCGCAAAGAGAGATTTGCATGAAGCTAATTGAGAACTGAATTTTCATGAAACACATGATCTACAGTGAATGTGGCAAATTAAGCTGATATTCATGTATTTCGTTGATGCTTACAGAAAACTGTCATATTCTGTACGTACAAGGTATAATTGAGAAATACGAAAAAATTTTGGAGCAAAGGTTAACCGCAATGCTGTGAATATCTTTCATGAAGATGCAGCACTATACATACAGTGAACTTATGAGAAGCGATTTTAATTCATTGACAAATTGTTTGAATCATTGTTTATGCTTACTGACTTTCATTTTTCACCTTTATTTATGTATATTCAGCTACAAACAGCAATACATGTAAAGCCATGTATTTTTGCTGTTTGTGTAATTTTAAAGTAAAATATTACAAAAATGCTAAACGAATTCTTTATAAAATCGTGGAAATACATGCTGTTTCATGTTTTAAAACGCTATGCATATTTTTATAACTATATATTCAGCTTAATGTAAGCTACCATAACTAATAATAATAACTTTAGGAAATTTATGAAGGAAAATTAATGTAAGCTAAATTGAAGAAGCTATACTTTCTGAAAACAAAATTATCAATATAAAAACCACTCTCGATCCCGCGCCATTTCATTTGAAACGACATACAGGAACTAATTAAAGGCCATCGTAATTATAATTTCTTAATTAAAAAATGAATGCAATTTGTACCAAACATGTCGTATTTTTATCTGACGAATAACCCATTTCTGTCAAACGTAATTTTTTATTTGTGAAAATGGCAGTTTTACGGTAATTCCATCGTCGTTAATGTTTGGATAATAAAAAAAGATGAATTTGGAGAACAAGCGCATGGCGAGATAAAAAGAATTGTGCACACAGCTATTCTGAGTGGCCTGATTTCTTGGTCCTAAGGTGCATAGAGGGGCGTTGGTTTCGTAAGTCGTTTAAATATGCGAGAACATGCTCCGAAACAGATTTTGCTTTAAATCTGAAAATAACAAAGCCTTGATATAATTATTAAAGAAGGCAAATAGGACCACAAATGTAAAGTGTACGTTACCTCTAAACTCAGCAATAATTTGTAACTCCTGACATTAATTATTTGGCTTGTCAGACAATTTTATTTAAAAGTCTTAATTTATGGTGTGCATGCTAAGCCCTTCCTAAACTCAGCTGTATTACAAAAACGAACCATAGTCGTTAACTCACATATTTACTGTAAGGAGGTGTGCATGTGCATCGACCACTCCGCCGGTCAAGGAGGGGGGGGGGGAGGGATTCTCACACCCAGGGTGCGCGATATATTTGACTTGTCAACGAATTTCATTTTTGGTAGCCAAGTATTAACTTCTGGAATTTTGTGTCCTATTTAACAAAACTTTAGATAATCTACTGATGGGTCATTAGAACTGTAGGTAAAACGATTGTCTCGATGAAAAATTCTACGGCAATACCCTAAAAATTCTCTTATAGCCTAAAACAAACGAGAGCGCAGCAACTTTATCGTGCGGTTTATATGTGTATATATTTCGTATAAATAGTTGTTTTAAATTGGGCGTTGCAACTGCCAATTTCCGTTGATCGAAAGACAGTCGGAAGTGGTTGCATTGGAACTTTGGAATGCCTACGGTATATACCGGCATATAACTACAATGGTTTCGGTTTGTTAAGAATTAGGTTGTTGATCATGAATCAACTTTGTGTGCGTTTTCCAAAACTCTTGGTACACCCGAACAATTCAATTGATTAGACTGCTGTTTCAATTAATTAACTTAGATTCGGTTCAAGATATTGTACTGAACCGAATTAAAGTGATGTGTGACCGAATGCAGCATACTGAGTTAATTCACGATGAAATAAATTAACAATTAGATATACTGTCCGTTAAATAATTACATGCGGTGGGCGTTCTCAATAATATACTTTGAAGGTCGTCGCTTAATTAGTTTCCATTTGGCAAATTCATGTGGGAATCTATCGATTATACCTATAAACTATCGAACATACATGAACCGACAAAAAAAATCTGTAAAATAACCCACAATCTTTCATTTTCAACATGACATTTTGATGTCGGTGTTTTACTTCACGTGAGTTAAGCGTTTGCATATTCAGTTTTATTGAGACATTTGAAGTAATATTTTATGCGTAATATAGTTCCGCAATTTTGAGTTTTTTATATTTTCGCTTTGTAAACCGTTAACTCGCTCACTCGGAGTAATTATCTTAAATTATCTTCCCCTGCAGTTAGGCGTTGCCCTTATAATTCAGGAAAACTTATCAATATTTTTCAGAAGAAGAATTAAACCATATGAATTTATTATTCAAATTAACCTCTTTGTTCTTTCATGAATTTTTAATGTTTGCAGTTGCTTAACTCCGGGGTATGTATATGAGCATATACAGTATATACACGTCTAACCAGTTATCAAGAGGTTAGCGAAAACCTTCGCTATTACCCAAAGATATCGTTCAGACGTCAGGGCAGACGAACCGACCAACCCCAATATCGGAAGTTCTGGCATAATTGCATGTACATGAAACCACTAAGCGACCATCATTGAAATTTCTCTATCAACTATAGTATAGAACTCGTTTCGTATACAGCAACTGTGAGCTTGCATTGCATTTCTGGCAAATAAATTGCCAGCTAAGTGTCTCAAACTTTGGTTATAGTTTGCTGTAGATGGATGTATAAACAAGCACACTCCAGATTTTAAGATTTCATTCCGACAGGGACGTTGATTAAAAAATATTGGGGAACTTAACAATACTTTGAAGAATATTTAGTATTGAATGTACGTGCTTGTAACCTATTGGAAAACAAGAAAGTCGTCAATTAACTTGAAATGTACAGTATTTCTGTAACACGTTTTAATGGTTCAACAAAATTAAAATAAAAAAAACATCATTCTCGTATGCGGCGTTCTCGCTAACGGCAACAATGAACTACATAGTGATTGCCCTGTACTATTTAGTTAAAGGCACTGAATAGTTAAAGTTCCTGGTGAAATCATGCTTAATGTGCAATTCGAAGTGTTATAGAAGTTTTAAAACTCTTTTCTCACTAAAATACTTCGAATTGCACATTAAGCATGATTTCATCAGGTAAATATAACTATTCAGCGTCTCTAATTAAATAGTACAGGGTAATCACTTTACATGTGCCTACAATACATGTTAATTGGCGATTTTCTTGTTTGACAATAAGATAACATATGTATTCTTAAACGTATTGTTAATTTCCCAGATATTTTCTAATCAACGTCCCTGTCGGAATGAAATCTTTAAACTGGCGTGTGCATGTTTATACCCCCCGCTATAACTATAACTAAGGTTAAGACACTTAGCTGGCAATTTTTTTGCCAGAAATGCAATGCAAGCTCACATGTAGTTGCTATACACGAAACGAGTTCTATACTGCAATGTATATACATGTATTTTATAGAGAGATTTCAATGATGGTCGCTGTTAAAATGAGTTTTGTTTACGTATACAGTGTATGTGTAGTATAAGTTAGCTGTAATTACAAGCACTTGTTTTTGTTTGACGATAAAATTACAGTATAATCTGCATGCTGAATAATTTTCTGAAGCTCAAATGCAGTCCATACATCCATGTCAAATTTAATGCAAAGACGGTCACATCCGTCTGGACATATACTTTTTCATTTCTGAAGTAGGCCTTTGATTGTAATGCACAAGTAATTCCGGACTAACCCGTTTATTAATGCTATTGTTAATCCTGTCCTCCGGTGTTCATATTGATATGCGAACTGTATCGCGCATTATACACTCGACCATATACATGTAGTTGAAGTAGGAAATTGATGGATATCCATACATCGATCTCCACGTATTTTTATTTTGGTATTTCATGCCCCGGGACATACTGTTTTAATTCTTTCATGAGAATCATATTTGATACTTAGTATTCACGTAGTTTTATACTACCTAAAACCCATAAAATTGGCCTAGATGAAATGTTGGCATTGCTATAATCTTATTGTCTCGAGTATCTTTTCTGGTTGAATCGTTTTGTCAAATAGTTCCAACATTGTAATTAACTCAAAACTACATGACTGACTGCTGGTATAATTTATCTGCATGGTTATCATATCTGGTTTATCTTACCTTTATTAAATATTTGGTTTACTACAAAAGATGATCAACTAATAGTTGAAATTGCCATACATAAAACTAAGGAATATATGTATACTGTTTTTAATTTCATTTTTACTGTATACTTGTAAAATATTAACGGATTAATAGATGACCGATTAGTAAAATATAAGACATACATACTGATGGAGTTATATAATGTTATTTTATGATATTAGAACAAAACCACAGTATTATGACAATGAATACACATCTACTGTTTATAATGAAGAAAGATAGCCATGACAAAGTTATTTTATTACTACCGAAATAATTCAGAAACTTTCAATTAATGTTAACGAATGCAGAAAGTAAATTATCGCAAGCAATCGATGTTATAACTATTTTGTGCATGCTTTTCATAAGTAATTAATCGCAATGGAGAAGGTATACTGTAGCCCAGTATGCACTATACGAATCTAAGTTTTCCAATGACTTCTCGAATGAATAAGACTATTTCACCTAAAATGATGACTAATCTTCAGGGATTCTGTATTTTATCTGCATTAGGTGGAAGAATTAAAGAGTTGAACCAAATTCTTTTTGTTTTGTCATCAGTTATAATTTCTCTATCTGTGTCAACAGGTGGGATTCAGGCGCGCAGACATTTTTGAAGAAAACATTAATGAACATATTCTGGAGATAGCTTGGCAAAAGTCATTTTACATGCCGTATATTTTAATGGATATACATGTATTTGCCTAATTTATAAGTTATAACTAGAAAAATTGCACTCAAATTACCGCTCGGGGAATTTCTCCGCAAACGAACGTTACATTCTGTACCAATTTGTTCATGGGTTGAGCTTTCCAACCGCAAAACGAAACACGACTGCATGCGGACTCTGGATTGAGCTGCATGGTCATCCTTGATGCTGGGAATGCATTGGTCAGCGAAACCCTGCGGAGAGCACACACATACACCTGATTATTTTCGAAACGATTTCGGAGTAGTTATTCGTTTGAAGGCCGTTTTGCGCAATGTTTCCAGAGACTTCATGCCGAGATACCGTGTGTTTATTTGAAAAAGTTAAAAAAAAAAGATTGAAAGTCCACTAATGATACCCAGGTAGCCCTCTTCCATAAGTGAATAAGACGAGGAAACGCCTTTTTGGTGCATTAGGAATTAAGAAAAAGAAATGAATAGATGCATGTAATCATCGAGGGACGTCCAAAGCTGTTAAGGGAAGAAAAGAGTTCATATTAGAAATTGCGTGAAATGATTTTAACAAATTAGCATTGGCCTTTGCCATGCTCCATTTTGCACCGAGCTATTACCAAGGACACTCTTCGTTATTCATCTGCGGCTCACTTTTTACCCCAAGTGCTAATTTAGTGGCCATTTTTGCTTTTTCATATTTCATTTTTCTCCCACATACGTATTATACTCGTGCGCCTTGACTTCGAGTATATTCCAGGCGCATTTCCTAGAATGGCCAACTCGGTACATGCTAATTATCACCAAGAAACGTGTATGTTTATCCAATTATATGTCCCTGGTCGTTTTTATAAAGTATACCATGATTGGAACATCGATGTTTCAAAGCCATTTGTGAAGTTTTTGCACACTTTAAAACTGACACCGACATTTAAATACCTTTTCCTTATCAATTTCTCGAAAATACTGTTAAGATAAAATCGAATTTTAACGGTCGTTAAGTTTTTTATATATCACCGTGATGTGTTATCGTTGAACTAGTTTAGGGATCGAATTCGGTTAGTCGTCATCCTTAGGGAACAAGTTTTATAACCGGTCGCAATTAAATAATCTTCGTTTCCTGTATGAAAGCAAATGTTATTAAACGATTAGCAGTTAACGCGATTCTTGAAAATCCATTAGGTTTATGGTTAATTTTTAAAAATTTTACTGAAAAAAGCTAATATTTAATTGCTAACTATAGAGTTATTTATAGACTACATAACGAGATCGTAAAGAGTTGATATAAAAAATAATATTGCAGTATATTTCATTAAGCTTTTATATCTTCGTCCAATCTCTGGTACATTACCACCACAATTTCTGACAAATACTGCCTTCTATATGCGGTATGCTCATTTTATTTACACTTATATATTCAACATTTGTACGAGTTAAATACAAGTCAACGTAAAATGCAACGGGGGTACTCTGACAGATGCTTTAGGAATCGCATGTTGGCAGCCATGAAACGTGTGCTAATTCGGCATGCTAATTTGCTAAGAATTCACTCAAGGCTATCAGTTAAGCATCTGTGTGAGTACTCCTAGTATATCTGTCCATTTATATAAAAAAAGAATTATATGTGGCTGGGTTTGTATGTGGCTTTGGGTCATTCTAAAAGGACGCCCTGATTGACTGGAGACAATGCGGACGGGGAAGTCCAATTTTGAGAAAATTTTAGAGGACACCTTTTTTCAATGGCCCCTTAAAAACGGCGAAAAGTTTTACCGTCGCTAGCGGTAAGTACAGCCCGGGAAATGCCGGGCCTTCTAGCTAGTACAGTAAAGGGAACTTACATTCACTTGTAGTGATACCGTTTTCGTGATGATCATGACCAATCATGCAAAGCCCTGAACTGCTTCAGGGGCACATTTTACGCTGTGCTTTATAAAGTTATTTACCAAACCTCAATAGGTCAACTATACAAGGTGATCTAATTTGTCCCAGCTATATACATGCATTTCAATGTCCACTTATTTGTATACGAATTCTGCGGTAAGGTCATCATAACTCGGTAAATTTGTTGTTTCACAATTTTTTTTATTTTAATGTCGCGGTTGATCACATGAAAATGTCAACCTCCAAAATTGCAGTATGTCAAATGGTGAAGGTATGCGGGGGATGAGGATGGTAGTAACTTACTTTTCTGGAAAAGGCGTCAAGCTTCTGAGAGCACCGAAACGACAAAAATTATGCGATCGTTCTCCTTTTCGCTGAATTGATTTATAAAATTGTGCATTGAAATATCCGCGGGGGTTCCTCGTCTACAAGCTGAATCAAATTTTACGAATCGCCCTCTAAAACCTATTGTTTAGCATCGATCAGTATTCCGATTTGTCCGTGAGTATTAACATGTCCTGTTTCTACAAGTGCTAATCTGGGCTTGTGACAAGCAAGGTCCAGGGTAGGTGCTTTATGGCTTCTCGTTGGGGGCAATTTCGATGCAAGTCGTGTATACTATGTGTTATTTCTTATTTATGCAAGTTGCGTTTAGAAATCAAGAATTTCTCGTTTTGTAATGATTATGATAGACTTTGATCCTCCACCAGGCAGCAGCACGTGCTCTACATGAGCGGGTTACTAATCGAGTGACCATGTTGTTGTATCTTATGGCATCCCCGCATCCTTAGGTGAACCTCTACAAATATGTTCTGCCGTTTATTATGTTCAGTTGCATGATATACATAAGCCCGAAATCAATATACTAATTGTACAACTGTATATACACAAGGCCACTGTAAAATACTGTGACATGTTGTACGTGTTCTGCAAAGTTGAGTAAAGTTCCAGCATTGCTTCGAAAGTTCTGTTACTACAAATGTATACTCATCACTGCATGCTGTTGCTCCATATCATTAAGTAAAGAAAATTATTTGTACGAAATCCATTATTATTATCTCAAAATTTCTAGGCTTCCTGACAAATCCAATACCATGACATGCTTAAACGCTAGTATTTAATTGCATTATATAAATAAAAATGCATGAGAACAGTAGATATTTGCAAAAAATATGCATGTCGGATTGCACGGTGATCTGCTTTTGTCTTCGTATTTGCTCATTAACAATCAGAAATACCATGCTAATATTAGTAGGCCAAGGAGCAATCCTCGTTTAAGACATTTTTCGCGGTACATTGTAATTAACTATAAACAAAAGTGAAAACGATGGCATGCAAATCAGAAGCAACATGAGGGGGAGGGGGGGACATTGGTTTGCAATTGCATTTTTGAATACCGAACAGCAGCTTCGTGGGAAAGAATTGAAATGGCCTACGATTGCATCGCGTTTATCGGTTTGCTATTGAAGTGGTTAAAGGAAAACTTTACTTATACGGGAGCAATAAGCAAATAAAATATATTTATGCTGCGCTTTAAGTAGGAAACAAATCATGTAAATGAAGGAAGAATCTGCGGGGAATAGTTAAGCAGCGCATGTCCACGCTAACTCTCCCTGAGCCTCCTATGGTCAACCCTTTTAACCAACAGTAAAGTTTCAAATGAGAAATTACATAAATCAGAAGAAAGATAGCAACAACAGAACGCTTTTACGACTTCCCCGTGGGTTTCTTCTTCATTCTTGATTTAATTTCTTTCTTTTTTCTCTTCTGGTCATCGCAGCGCTGGATGGAAGGGGTCCTCTATCTCGTTTTAACTACAATGCCAAGGTGTCATCGCCAATCATAAACTTTTTCCCCTCAAAGATATTCTCTGCATAAACATGCCTTCATGCTGCTTAATTGATAATACATGTGGTGGCAGAGAAGAATCCAAAAAACAAAATAGGCGTATTGACTCATCTCTGCGAGATGTTGAGTCCCTGACTCGTTCTCTCGTGAACCAGAATTGAAATGGTCTCGAAAATTTGGAAATGCAGGCGCCCACTTTTCGGACAAGAGAGGTTAACGAGGTGGGCCTGCCTGTGTTTATTTGTGATCTCCAAAGATGTGCCATATAGAATCAGCGAGGGTGCCGTACTGCTGCTAACCAGCTGATATTCAACCCGGAATAAATTGGTCGAATGCAGTGACACTTGTCATGTTGACCACCTTCGTAAGTCGGTCACATCACTAAATTGGTCTCCTTGTCAAAGGAACCGCAAAAAGCCATTTTGTCACACGCTGTTCTCTGCTCTTTCACGTTGGCAGCAATCTTGTGTTTTTTAATGCCTTTAGACAGTTTGATCAAAGTGTAAGCAACGCTGACTAATAATTATGGGGAACTTTCTACACCCTTCCATCACTCGAGTCTGAGGAGCAAAGAGTAGGAAGGAATCACTTTGCAATTGAAATACGTCGATGGTAAAGCGTTAACCCAAAAACCTCACTAACTTGACCACCTGGAAGGTGTATTTTCTTTTCTAAATTTTATTTTGAGAACAAACTTCAAAAACTGAGAAATCTCGAAAAATAAACTTGTGCTAGCTATGCACTTTAGTACACGTTATTTGTCACCAGTTACTTTCCTCCTGATAAATAGTTTATACCTAAAGCAGGTAAATGATTGACGAACTCAAGTTCCACTTCGCTAAGCTCTTATTTTAACATCACTTGATCGAACGGTTATTCTAATGAGGTATTAAACCATAACATCTTGAACTTTTTCTTCCTGGTTTAATGCAATAACCGCATAAACTACCGGAACATTATATCAGTTTAGCATGATGACACAACTGAACATTTTTAATTTTTCAATATTTCAATTAAATTCCACTCAGTACCCCGCAGCAAGCAAACAATTGCCATATGGTGGGGGGGATTTATCCAAGTGTAGTATGTGTTCTGGCACTGGCTTAGTTGCTTCTTTGATTTGGTTCTTTGTGAAAGAATTTTATGTACACGGATCTTAGAAGGAACCATTTTCTGCTCTTTTCTTTTCTTCATTTCCATCATTTTTAGTATTCTAGTGGCAGGTTAAGTTTACTTGTTTGGCGTTTACAATTCAGGTTCATGGAATACCTGTCGTCTCTCATTGCTATTCTTATAAAATAGCATCAGAAAGGCGTTTCGTTCATACCTCAGCAGACTTTTAAATTTTTTTTATGAAATGCTCCGCAAGATGCAATGTCATTGTCAGGAAATTACCCCTAAAACGCGTATGATAGAATGTAAGACTTGTCACAACGATTTTTTTATGTTACTGGCGCAAGCAAGAGCGGATATCTTGCTCAGATAATTTCATTTAAACCTCAAATTGTCGGAAAATACACCTCGTTTAAAAAGCCGTAGAGATTAATCATTGACCAGCAACTGGCATATGTGACATCTTCCAAAGGCAGTCTGACTGGACAACGCCCAAAATAACAAATTACTTATCGTGCTGCTGCGAAACGAAATAAATTGGTGCACTTCACGAAGTTGTCCGCATGGCGCAAATGACCGAAACGGTGTCCGCAGACTTTTTTTTGTCAACGACTTCTTGTGCGGTCCTGGCAATGACACTGGCGAGATGGCACATGTTGAGAGAACCCAAGATGCAACGCCTAGGTTCTGCGACAGAATTTGTTCAGCCTTAAAAAAAACCCTCCAAATTGGCAGTTTAGGCAGATTAACAGCTGACCATGGGCATCGACTCTCTCGTCGAAGATAATGCACCTTAATTGATTGTTACGCTAAGGATTCATGAAAGATGATTGAAGGACTGTCATCAAAGAACTACCCTGACGGGACGTTATCGCATGGATCTGCTAAGCGCTTGCCAATCATCCGAAAATGGGATTTTTTTTTACCCTGGATTAGTGAAATTATTTTAACTTTGACCTGACCATGCACATTTTAGTGTCAGTGGCACCCCTTTTTTGCCCATCCAAGTTACATTAGTATCCCGTGCATGGGTCCGAGCTCAGAGGAGTGGTTCTGCGTTCGATGGCTACACATGCTTTATGACATCTTTGCCGCAACAACCTTACCTTCACTCGTGACATGTAACAGTTTTGCGAAAACAATGTTCTAAATCATAACAAATATATATGCCCAGTTGAAAATGGTAGGATTGTGCGTGGGAGTTAATGGCTCGGATGTGTTGAAATTGTGCGGAGTGAAATATCGTAGCTGTCTATGAAGATCGTGCACCTAGCTCTTCTAGAGGCTAATGTATAAAACATAACCATGCAGTTAAGGAAATGATAATTATCTGATACACATTTAATACGATTCCTGTTTCTCATGAAATCTTGGCCTACGCCATAGTCATGTTCAAGAAGCGTGAAAGTATAACTGTCTTGACTCTTGAACCACGCATCTTGAACTTCCACGCTCACCCACTGAATCTCAAATCTCGAAGAATGTCTTAAAATGGAAAATCCTTGCTAGTGGCCTTCTCAAGAATATGGCTGTCAATCCCGTCATGGACTGTCAGTCAGGAAGGCGAAATGGATCATGCGGACAACGTCCTCTAGTGGTGAGAACCTACACGAAATGGACAAACTCATTGCAGGCAATGAACAGTGTAAACCATGGCTTCTTAAAACTATTTTTATCCGCCACTCCATTTAATAAGGCAATTGTTTTAAATGTTCCCTTCTCACCTTCCTCATATTATAAAACATATAGGCATTATAATGACAGCGTTAGAACATGGGTTATACTGTAGACGTGCAGAAGTTATGAAACATTTATTTTGATATAGGTGAAGAAACTTTCAAAATATACATGAAACGCAGCTTTCCTTGCAACATAAGCAATTATACATGTAGCCTACAAGCTGTATAGTCAACAAACAATATACGCTATAGATGTACATGCATTCTCAATGCACTTTTAAAGTGTCTTCTTGGTAAATAGTTTATAATAGCAATACTCAAACAGACGAGCTAATTTTTGCAAAACTGCAATGTCGACCTTTATGAACGACCCCGCAAAAGGGCCGCCTTAAAAGGGGTCAGTAGAATTGCTATGGCCGTTCATAAATATCGACATTCCGCAGACTGCAATGTCGACCTTTTAAAAACGACCAACCAACAATCACACCATCAGTATAAGAAAATAGCGTAGCAGTCACTGTATATCTTTTCAGAGATAGATACCTTGTATATCTCATAAAGTATATATAAGGGGAATTTCAGGTAAATTAATATAAGATAAGCTCGTTTTGCATGGGCCGTTCATAAAGGGCCGCTTAAATTTGTTCGTCTGTTTGAGTACCGCTAATATAACACTGTATTCTATAACAAAATATTTCGTAAACGAGTGTTTTTTCTACAGCTACAGTACTTTACTGGTGGTTTGCAACGCTTTGTAGCGCTTCAAAATGAAAACATGATAGCTTGCACCAACTCTGTACCATACCAATATCTGAGTCTGTCCACTTGTTAACGCGTTGTTCGTATATTCACCAATTATGAACAGCAGCATTCACTATATACTTTACACAGTGCGGTTCATAACCAAAGCTTGGCTCTCAAACTGTTGTCCATCGCGGATGAAGTTTGAGGTAAAATAGGTGGCGTTGAATACTCCAAAGTGCACATGCAATATGCTTTAGGATGCGTTTATGTTGAACTTGTTAACAATCGCTTGGAAACCAGTGTCGCTTAGTGGTAAGCGTCTGCAATACCACTAAGCGACACTGGTTTTCAAGCAACTGGTAACAAATTCAACATAAACGCACCCAGCGTACCGATTTCCGGTCTTCGTACGTTGGGTTTTGGAAGTCCAAGGTCCAAGCTGTAACACTGCACGCTGTATAGGAATAGTGTGGGTGGACCTCGCAGACAGGTAACGCGGGGCTAAGCGGCGGGAGACCTTGCGTGGCGAGGTGTAAACCCCTTCGCTGACGCGCCGCCATTTTGATTCTGGAGGGGATTCCTGATGAACCACGGGAGTGCAGCGTACGGAAAAATTGGGCTAGGTGAGCCCGAGGTGGGGGCGGAATTCAGCTTTTGCAATCACGATTTTTGCTCGGAGGAGAAAAAAAGCGGCCAGCTCCACTTTTGATATGCTTATCACCTTCACACGAGTGACTTTTTATTCAAATTCTTATTGTAGCGTTTTCAATTTCGGCCCCGTGGACGAAGATGAAGAAGAAGGAAAAGAAAGCTCACGCACTTAACAATTATCTATCATTCATTTCTCGTGGTGCCATTGTGCGCAAATAATGCCCTATAGCTTCTTAATCTCATTTGCCCGAATCGCATAAATGCCGCACCGGACCAGCGTCCAGAACTTCACAATTGAAAATTTGACGCGGCCATCGAGCCATAGTTTTACGGCCAATGCAATTATAAATCATTTCGTAGTTAGCATTGCCCGCATTGTGTGGCTCGTGGCGCCGCCTAACAAGGTGGCAATTTATCAAGCTGGGCTATGATTGCGTGCATGCGGCTATGGATATATGCGCCAACCTCACCATGAGGAAAACAAAAATGCATGGAAGGATAAAAAAGCCAACGACCATATTTTTGCATCACATATTCCGTTTTTATGAATGGTTTCAACATGAAAGGATGGAGGCAAAATTAACCTGGCAAATTATGGAAGGTGTCAGAAGATGAGGTCGAGCGAATTGATGTGACGAATGTGGCCATGAATTCGCGTATCTGATTTTTTTGCGTTTGATATAGTTTTTTTGTTGTTGTTTTTTTGCATCATTTCTTGTTTGTTTGACGCATTTCCTCAAACAATACGCCCATGGATAACAATGCAAAAACAAAAACAAAAAAATGATTAGATCGTATGTCGCATAATCCGGTTAGCCCGCTCAAGTGACGTCATGACGAATTGAGATTAAACTAATGCCTTAGACTTTAGTGTTTAACGACTGTAAAAGCATTTAATCCTCAAAACATGTTTTCTAGAAATTACTGCTATAGCTGCAGGGGGAACGCCGAGATTTAGTTAAACAATTGCACACAGGGGCGTGATATTAACTACAGTAATTACGAACGAGGTAAATTTCAACTGCAGTGTATAATAGTGCACGAATTCTTGTGTTAATTGCGCGTCGAGTGTTTATTACCTGTTAAATAATTTGCGTTGTATGGTAAATGTGCTACTTGCATGGTCAAATTTAAATTGGTATACAGCCTTGTACTGACCGAGCATCTTTGAAATTACTGCCCAAGTCCTAGGAAGAATTTTCAGATTACCTAAATAAATATTCATCCATCGCTTAATCTGTGTCATCCTTTTTCCGATATTGCGAAATACCTTTTTTCTACCGCTCTGCAAGTAGTTTACTAAAATGGGTAAGGCTAATGTCAAAAAATGAGATGGATGAATTGAGAATTTAGGTAGGCAGCATGATTGGAATAGTACAAAAAATGAGATCAACAATTACTCATTCCTAATCGTCTCAGCCGAATTCCTGGTTTATACCATTTTGGTATAACATTTGGCAAGAACATGAATCGTTATGTAAATTTAAGAGCATGCTTGCAAAACACTAGAAAATTAATGTTTTGTCAGTAATAGCACGACACATGGACCCAGTATTTTGCTTAAATATTGTAACGCGGTAATCAATTATCTTAATCGCGGACTGAATAGCGCAGAAAATAAAATGGGGACTTTTCTAGGACATCTTTTCTAGTTTCCAGCCCAGGTAATTAATGCTTCTGTTATGCATTTTGGTGTAAACGCAAGGACTTTTTGAGTGTCGCGTAGGCTAGCCACAAAGAAATCGAAACAATTAAGGAGCAAATTTGGTTTGAAAATTGAAGCCAAGAATGTTGTAGGCCACCCTAATGGCGGTTTTTGCGAAAATTCTCGAAATTTAGGTTAAAAAAACGAAAATTTGAGTAATGAGTTCGAATGGGTTATAGTTTCTTGATAAATTTGAAGGAGTAACGAAGTTGTAATAATTGAAAGTGACTCAACCTCCACATTTGGGCACCCCTGTAGGCTGGGATCTGCTCTATTTTGGACGGCATTTCGTAAAGGGTGGTCCAAAAACTGCCGTTGTAATTGATTCGATGAAAATCTAGTCCAATTTATTTGCAGCTTTTCCAAAAATCATCCGTTAAGTCTGAATGCAAATTAAATGTTATAATCAACGTCGTTCTTTGTAAATGCAATTGCAATGCATGGCAAACTCGAAATTCAAGATCGGGTGCCTTAAGTGTTAATCGTATGACTGTTTATCCGAATCCAAATAACGTATATAGTGTAAGAAAACGTGTTTTTTTATCCAATTTTGAGACTATACAGGTATTTTATGTCGATATGTAGTAAAAGCTATTAATCAATGATAATATGCATGTAAATTGTTTTGGATTGGAAAAATCTCCCGTGTTCTGTGATGAAAATGATTTCAGCAAATGCAGCAATAGTGGCGAAAAGTGCCTTTCCCTTTGAAAAGGCTGATAATAATAAAGACTTTTTTGAGATTCAGTATAGCTCCTTTTCTTAACTTCTCGATTTTCCACCTGGCGGACACAGTATGTGGCGGATTTTTACAGAATTTCTTCAAAAATTTCAAACTATTTCAATAACATGCGGCGTAAAGTGACGATTTTAACACCTTTAAATATGCAAAATACCTTAATTCCTTCAGACTTTAGCATCTCTTCAGTACACAACGTCTTACGTATGCTGTGCCAACGTAGGCAGATTCCACCGTATTGGGCATACGACTTTCTTCCTGTATACTTTTCTATAGGAATTTCCCAGAAAGTGGAGCGAAACATCGATTTATAACCCAGCTTTTTTTCTCAACTCTTCTATTCATTTGGGCAACACTTTTTTCTATTTTTTTCTCATTGGACCTTTTTTTGTAGCCCTGCATTTTTTGTCTCTTTGATTCTTAGTTGACATTTGCCTTGAGGCTGACAGATAAGGTACCGAGCCTGAAGTAATCACATTATGCACCTTTTTTTGCCTCTTCGCCACATACCTGCATTCAGGTAAATGCAAATTTACCGTATCCGTCGTGACATCTATGCTTTCTATAATGTACAACCTCCATCAAAGGTGAATGCATGTGTCCGATACTCTTTAATGTCTGATTCTGCTCAATTCTATGAGAAAATTGGATAGCCTATAATGCGCACCCTCATACCCCTATAATTAAATTAGGAATGCATTATATTGGAAATGCTCTAATTCAGGTCCTAATTTTCAAAGTGGCCTGCTATAGTGACTTTGCATTATAAGAACAATCGTTGTAGATGTCATTTCGTTTTTATCGCTGCTGCATACTTTTCTTATTGTATGATCTATACAAGCTGCAAATTTGGGCAATTTGTAAAATGGCTGTGGTAATGCACTTGAGTAAAAAAAAAGTAAAGTTTCTATTGAATTTCAAAATGAAACTGAAGCTTAGCAACCTTTTACTGTTTTGCGACGTGATCTTCTGGCAAAACGGTTTTTTAAATCACATGTGTAAAATTTCTGGACAATCTTCTTGGGAAATTTGACCATTAATATGAATAGCAAATTACTTCTCAATAAATTATCTGCAAACGTATGCATGTATTGTCGTGCAGTACATAGGAATAACCAATGTTGGATCAAACAAGTTGTATGGCGAATTTAAATATCCGGCGCATTTCACTCTTAACTTAATATTCATTAAACAACGAAAAAATACAAAAAATGGAGGTATCAATACAGAAATAATCTGCAACTTAAACCTTTATAGCTGTCTTAAATTGAACGAACAAAAACACGCAATTTCCAACGTTTTATTCGATTTTTACTGATCAAACTTCGAGTAACTCATTGCATCAACGAAAAAACTTCAATATAAAACTGCCCTTGAATGCACTGCTCTTGATACCCAAGTCGTTCCTCGTGATGTGGATTAGTAGTATCTGAGCAGTTGATCCTATGTGTAACAACTTGCAGCTCCATCTCTGTTTAAAAGGTCCAGACTCATCTAAATGTATCACTAGTTGATGTTGATTTTCCATAGCCGAAATCTGGTTTAAGGCGGTTCTCTATCAAGTAAGAAAACTTAAAAGAGCAACATCTTGTTGGTCACACTTTTTAATTTTTTTTTTTTAAAGTAGGCCTACTCACACGATTTATAATTTCGTCATACGTATTTTATTTCGATGTTACGCGCAAAAGTATTACACCCGTAGAACATGATAAAACGACTATGCACTATTTTCAGGTTGTAAAACACGCCGCATCCACATCTTGCTCTTTTTATGGAAGTGTTAATGGTATGCATTTTTAGTTCCTTGTTTCGTGTAAAAAAAGTCCCTTTTTTCTATTTGAAGCTATTAATTTAATATGCTGGGTGTCTCTTTTTCCCATACGACTATTCATGGGTATGGCCTAAATGCATTATTATTATAATGATGCATTTATACAGGATGTAAAAAAATAATGTTTTTCACTTTGAGGGGAACGCAGGTTTTTCTCATGAATAATTCGTATTTTAAACGTGGGTTAATGCGCGCCTGTCTCTCGTTGCTTTCTCGGGGTGGACCGAACTTATTGTCCATCTGGTCGACAGGAATTTGGCAACCCATTCATCACTAGTGCTCTAGTGGGGCATTCTGGGAATCAGCACGGTGGGCACATACACGTCCTTGTCAAGGCCTTTCTTTTTTTCTTTTTCACCTGAATTTTAATGGGTATCGCGCACCCATTTTAAATGTGATAAAACGTACAAATACTGTTAATTCCACTCGAGGAGGGAAAAAAAAAAGAAGCGAAAAGCATGATTTGCCTTTCCACTTAATTGCTTCAACGATAACGGTCGATCTTTAGAGCTTGAATGCAAATCATTCGGAATGATTTCGTTTCCACGTAAAACTAATTCCGCCGAGCCGCTTTCACCACACCCTTAAGTTTGCCTCAAATTATTGTGAATCTACATGTACAGTACATGCACACCGCATGCACTGCACGATTGTGCCTTACTAGCATTTACAAAATCCCGATTTGACGACATTTACAGTATATTAAAGCTCATTCATTAGTTACTCGGAATGCATCATAGGTGGCGCTGAGATTTTGAGCGCGATTTGTTGGTGGTCATTTAGCTCATGAGTAGGCCTAATCTGACTCGTCCATCTGCTCAAAATACTTTACGACGTTTCTGTAAATACAATGTAAATATTCAGGCCTTAATGCTAGAGGCCAGAATCAAGTTGAGGTGTACATTGTACAATGTCTGCAATCCCAATGTCTGCAGTGAATATACACATGTATAATTTTCATCGTTGTAGGCCGGGGACAAATTATATGGATTTAACACATGAATGTTGCTAAATGTTTCTCAAATCATTTTTGTTCAAGTTATAGTACACCTCTATGCTGTATGTTGAGAATGGGTCCTTGTCCTGCTGCCATCTGGTGGTTTATTGATCGGATGCTTTCTAAAACAGCTCATCCCTTTTATTGATCTGTCTCTTCCTGATGCTCATCCTATCTCTGAGTTGCATTTGGCAAGTCGATGTGGTGCTGGAAGCATGTCTTTCAAATGGCTGTTTCTGACAAGTTTTGTCATCAATGTTACCCTAGGATGCTTGGATATGAAATCATCGCTAAAAATGAAAATCTTTTGAAAATTCCGTCTTCACTTGGAAAGCAGCAGCATCGAGCTCATCCTAACTTCCATAAGAGAATAATCACCGTAATATTGGATACGATTCTTGGATAAGTTCGAATAGTAATTACGTGCGGTGTTTCGCTTGAAATATATTGTTTCAGCAGCATACGGATATCACATGAGTGATTTTAGTGTCCATTTCTTGGAAATAAATATGAGAAGTGTTACGCGACCATTGCAATCTACGGAAGTTGGTTTTGCAGGCTGATGAATGAAAATTGTGATAGTCGTAGTAAAAATCTGGACGAATTTTCAACAACGGGCTGAATTCTGTGAAGTGGAAGCTATCTTGTTACATCGATGAAGAAATGCTTACAATTCGTCGCATATTTCATGATTTTATAATTATCCTAAGCATTTCCCAAAAAATTTCCCAAAAATTATGAGATTGTTTACGATACACAGTATATTTGCGAATTTGCAATAATGCAACGTCGCATTTTCTCGTATTACATTTTATGTTCCAAGATTTATTTTACTTCGTTGAGATCACTTAACAATAGTAATAATTAATTTCACCACCTGGACTTGAATTCTTTTTATTAATTTTGGTTTATCGAATGAAATGCTTAAATGAAATTTTTATTAGATCCATGCAAACATTTGACGTTTTATTTGTTATATTTTTTCCAGCAGCTTGGGATTTATTTATACCGTACAGTATAACACTTTAAACCGCATGCATTGTGATTTTACAAAACAGCTCTACTTTTTTACTTGGAAATTAGGCTACGATAAAAATCAAGGTGAAATAATGCTATAGAAGATCATTGATTAAACGTCGCATCAATAAAAAACTATTTCTAGGGAGAATTTTAAAGCAGCTGTGGTCGAGTTCAAGATAAATTCAATGCCATGCATTAACTGATTTCCGCTTTAATGAATTTAGTCATGTGGGATGTTTAAATGGTTACTTATTATTTGCATGTTTCCATTTGTTAAAAACAAAAACGAAACTTTTATAATGTATATGATTTGTATCCAAATACGACTGTTTATGTTGGCGTTATTTTGAATGCACTGCAGGGTGCGTTGTTCAAAGTTATTTAATCCAGAAAATTTCGTATTTTTATGGACAACATGAATATAAAAAATGATGATGAAATGCGGAAGCAAATAAAGAAATTGCAAATCAACTAGTAACTTAAGTCGCACATTTTTACCAAATAGAATGTATACATTAGAGTATACGATACGTGCATTTGAAATTTATTTCAATCTTGGATATCGTGCTTTTGTAATTGCATTTTTTCTCGTAATTGTCTTCAGGCCATGGATTTGCTGTGAGCACTTCCAGGAGGAAGCAAATCAGATACCCGCAAGCCAACTTTTGCTGCTTGTTCAACCTATCTTGAAAAAAAAAAGCAAAACAACAGTTGTCATTAAATTGAATTTTTTACTTTACCATTGTTCGCCTCCAAATTATAGTGCTTTTAAACGCTGCGTTGTGCTGAATTAAATTTTTTGTCTCTAAGGTTGTGCTGACTTTCAAAATGCATTAATTGAAGGCTATTTTTAAACATACATAGTAAAACTTCAGGTTTTTTTTGCCATTGGTGTATACGTTTAGTCTATCTTTTTTAATGAACATTTATGTCCCAGCAGCGTAGCCTATATTATTCTTAAGTTATAAAAATGCGTTTCCAGATGACTGCGGATAGCCCCTCCGTAACACGCATGACTTGTTATGGCAATTGTTGTTTTTTAATCCACCATTATATACTGTCGCTTTCTTCTGGGAATATTTAAATCATTTTTATGTGGGATACAAGCTGAAATTTCAACAAGAGGAACAGTCCTCTTGTTGAAAACAGTAGTGATATGCAGGGGATAAAATTTGAAGTAGTATCAATTATACAGTTTATGTACATGTATATGGATTAAGAAAACGTTCCGCTTCGATCACGATGCAGAAACTCAGGATATGTGCATTTTTCACAATTCGAAGGAATCTCGGAAGAAATGCTATTCAAGATGGAAAGTATAAGCGAATAAAAATAATCAATCAATGAAAATCATACATTAACACGAGCTAATTAAAGCTGATAGAGAAAACTACAGTAAATAGTATGGCTGATGACTTGATGGCTGTTTATAATTAAGTACAGATTGTACATAATGAACAATTGTATTAAAAATTAAAAATTAAAAAAATTCATATTCGGTCTGCAATATGATGCTGTTCAGTAAAATTGGTTTTCTATGCATGTCTTGTCCAACATCTCTTCAGAGATTATTATAATGGGATCTGCCATCTCTTCAGAGATTATTATAATGGGATCTGCCATTCCAGCCTTCAATGTCTCACAATTATAGGCTTTGGTGTTGAAAATTCGGTCCTCCGTGGTTCCCATAAAGACAATTAAGTCTTGTGGCGGCGTATATGGAGTTGTACCGTCCTGCATAATGCACAAGTTGGGAAACAAGCATGGAGAAATTTGCGAACGATTAATCTCGAATGTGATTTTTGGAAATCATTTTTATGGAAAACCGTTTAAGCCTCTTCCTTCGTAAACACCTTTTTGCTTCTGGCAACTACACCACCATCACAATTGTTATACATATTGTGTAACCATGCACAATCTGTCTACCAGGTCTACCTGAAATAGGTCGTCATTCACACTTTTCTAACTGACATACCTTCGTAGGTCTTTTTTATGTTAAGGGTTTTTCTCATGTGACTTTTTGAATATGCATGCAGAGATTTTCTTTGCGAAAGTAAAGTCAAGCTCATGTTTCCTGTTGAAATGAAATTAGACGTTTTTATTATCGATAGGTAAAAAACAAATGCTATATAATGTAGTAATTTCTGGACATGTTCATTAGGTATGTTTTAATAATGTAAACTGTAACTGGCTCGTTAAAATAACGCTAAAATTACAGAGTCTGTGAAAAGTCCAGAAGACTCGTTGTTGGTTTGTTAAGTAACGTTAAAGAAAAAAATTGGAAAAGAAATGCCCGGAATAGAAATTACTAATTTGGTAATCATGATGCTTCCAGGGAGTTAAAATGTTTAAAAAGCACGAGAATTCACACAGTTAAGCGTTTCTTATTCCAAAAGTTGCCTCATAAGACTATGTTATACAATGTATATAGCCTTCTATAAAAGGAAACGGATACGTTTTATGCGCATTTTATTACTTTACAGTACTAATTATCAATTTCATGGTAAGCACTTACTTACCTTATCTAAGTATGCATGCATTGCAAATCAAGGTGGTTAGCCTGCCCATAACTCGTCCAACAATATTATAAGGCAGTCAAAGACGAAGCAATTGTCCAATATCTTATGTGGTCGCCTGAAAGATCTCACAAGAGTGCTATTTAAATCAAGTATTTAAAATACTACATTGTAAGATAATGAGGCAAAAAATTCATTGTACGAATTAATTAATACGTTCAACATCATGACATTTTTAAGTATTAAAATGCAATTTCGAATCGTGTTATTACATTAAAAAATTGGCGCAAACATTTGAAACTCCGCAGGTGCAAGATAATGGTCAATTAAGTGCTTCAGCAATTATCTAAAAAATGGGTTTTGCCATTAAATTAAAAAAAGGTGTGTTGTCCGGAATTCAATCTCGGCTCCGACCCTGAATATTTTATTTATATTAGCTACAGGGCTTTAATTTCAGTCAGTTTTCTTTTTCAATAAACTTTGATATACTTCAGTTTTACTTATTATAAGTCTGATCAAATATCTGAGATTTTTTAAATGCATTATACGATGGAAAATTACCGCAGTAAACGATGGCAACTTTGAAACCATAATTGATACTTGTCATCAGACTATGCTTCAGTGCTGTCCATTCCAGGATGCACTAAATATATTTAATTTTAGAGTAGACTACAGCGCTTTTCGTGGGGTATTTGATTGACTTTTCCACCCCCATATGATGAAGAAAATGAATTCTTTGTTCAGAATTTTTGACTGGAGAAAACGAAAGAGCTCAACTTTGGTGTCAAGGTGATATTTATTTTGAGATATGTATATTGAAATATACCCATTTATGTTGAAAATTACTTTTGAATGTATCAGCCGACATGTGCAGCCTCTGTAGAATACCGATGTGTATTTAGTGCACGTTTGCTATTTAGTTTTCATATTTGATTTACAAATTTCTTTTGGTTAAAATAATGTCTATTTCTATTCAAGCGTATATTTATATGATTACTTTTAAGCTGAATTATAATGCAACGTGATCATAACGACGTTGGAGAATTTTTTTCTGCCTTAATCGTGTCTCAAGTCTTTGGCAGCTTGCTTATAGGGCTTATCACAGCATGCGTGTTATTTATGCATCCGTGGTTTTAAAGTCGTTCGGAAATAGCCTTTACCATATATTGGAAAGATTTGCTTGACCGGAAAAATCTTTAGACAAAAAACTGTGGACCTTGTAGATAAGCAAATTAGCTTGCCGCTTCCGGCTCGTTGCGTTTGAAACATATCATCTGCATTGGTATATCTGTAAACAATAAAAAAATTGGTTTAAAAAGAATAACAGTATAGTTTAGATTTTTCATCAACAGCTGCAGTATTATGATTCGTACTACTAAAGTAGTCTTGCGGCTTTAATTTTAACTCAAATCTCTAAATATAAAGACGAGATGTATGTTTATATGTTTGTATGTTTGCATACGGAGCCCCGTAGCGGAAGATTATATATATTTTTAACGTGATGACGCAAAACGCGTACAAAACGAAAGAAAAGAAAATTATCTTCCGCTACGGGGTTCAGTATTTTTTTAATTTTTTTTCGTGCCAAAACTTTGGGGCAAAAATCGCTGGGCAAAACAGCTATAGTATTACATATATGTACAGTATAATAGAAGCTTAGCCATACAACTTCTGAATACATTGTACACATTTTCGCAATATTTGATATACATGTTAACTATATAAGAGTACTAGCGGTAATACCCGGCCTTGCCCGGGTAAAAATTGTTGTTTGATTTTCGAGCCCCTTTTATGCGATCAGGA
>JAQGBX010001364.1:0-25431 GCA_034698745.1 Megaphyllum sjaelandicum | reverse complement strand
ATTTTTTTCAATTTTGTTTTATATGAAAATAATTATAGTAATTATAGGATTTTGTTTTCAAGTTGGAATAATTAGGCATTATTCGTTGTAAAATTGCACCGCCTTTTTGAATAATGTTGTATTTTCAGAACAAGATACAGTTTCATACCTGGAGCTGCGATACGTATCCCTTGCAAACTAGTCATTTCCTCGTGGGAGCGTTCTTCAATGGGGATGGCGCTACCATCCTCCAGATCAAAGTCGATGGTGGATGTGGGGGCAGCAACGTAGAATGGCACCTCATGGTGTTTGGCCAGAATCGACAACTGCAGAAAGAAAAAAATTGGTACGTTAGGTGGTGCTGCATCTAGATGAAACCAGAAGTAAATGAACTTGGGTAACCTGGTAGGTTCCAATTTTGTTTGCAGTGTCACCGTTTGCCACAACGCGGTCGGCACCCACCACCACGGCGGCGATCCTTCGGGTCTTGAACAGCCAGCCAACCATCGAATCGCAGATGAGCGTTGAGGGTATCTTCTCGTGGACCAGCTCGTAGGCCGTTAACCTGGCGCCTTGGTTGTAGGGACGCGTTTCAGTGCAGTAGACATGCTCGAGGCACTGCTTTAAGTGCAGACTGCGGATCACACCTAGCGTTTAGGTAAAGCAACTATCAATTGAGCGTTAGCAAAAAAATTGGTAGGGCACATTTGTAGAACTTGTTGGGGAAAAACCACCAGAACATAGCTGTACCATTCTGCTAGCTTTTAAATGTAGAACTACGTCTAGGGCTGCATAATACTTTAACCCATTAACAGCAGGTGTCCCCATATGGGTTAAAGGCTTGAATATTACATGTGTTATACTTGGCACTGTGTTTAAGTACCGGTTCCTCCTCCATAGTTGTCACCCAAGTAGCAGATTTCGATTTCATAACTTGTTTGTCAATTTACATGTATCATTACGACATCATCTTTACTAGATTGTCATCGTTGGGATTTTAGTTAATGACATCACCGGAATTTTAATAAAATAACGTCATTTCCATTTGTAAATGATTAAGCGTAACCATGATAATCATGACGTTAATTCCATTTAAAATTAATAAGCGTGATATTTCTAAATGGAAATAACGTCATTTATTTTAATAACTGACGCCACAAATAGTTTCAGTAAATGCTGTCATCATCCGTTTTACAAAATGACGGCATTAAAAGAATTTTACTAAATTATGACGTTATTTCCCATTGCGACCTCAATTTTTACTAAATGACGTCATCGCCAAACTTTTTAATCAATGACGTTATCATCGAAAGTTTAATAAATTATGTCATTACGAAAAAATCGTCATAGAGTGTGACCATTAAATGAACATGATGTCATTTTGTCCATTTTTTGGGACATCCGGAACTCCTTCCGTAAACCCATACATCAGGGAAAGACATACAGTAGTTCTGAATCAAAATATCCAGCTGTGCACATTTACCATTATAATCATCAATTTGAAACTTAGATATTTTGTTTTGAAGCTTCTTGTGGTTCTTTAGCTTAAAACGATGAACCGAAAAAAAGTTTGAAGCATTTCCTCCATATTATATACTAGTGTTTCAAAAATTAAAAATACGAATTAAGACTAACCTAAAGCAGTGCCATATCCAGCGGTGGCCAATGAGCCTGTATTACAATGCGTCAGGATTTTTATTTCTCCGTCTTTGCAGTTAGCAAGTATGTGATTGGCCCCGTGTTCCCCAATGGCTTTGTTGGTGCTAACGTCAGCTTCGAGCATGTTTTCCAGAGCTATCAGAATCCTTAAAATTATACCAAAGGTAAATGTTACTGTCTCGCATAAGATGAGGTACTTTTTTTACAATAGGTCTTCATGAATGGTCCAAATAATTTAATGAATGGGAAAGTGCCATTTACTGTGAAATTTTAAAGAGTTACGAGCAGTTTTAAGACTATGATGATAAATTCGATAATAACAAATCAAGGGTTTATCTGAATTTCTCATATTCCCTTTTAATGAAAAGTTTTACTTTAACGAATCCATTATTATTAATAATTATTCCACTTTAATTTAAAGTATTCTATCCGTTATTTGAAAATGAATTCTGCACTGAGAAACCAGTATTCTCAACAGTTTTCTGCACTATTCTCACTTTTCTTTCATGTCTCCCAGCACAATGTCTTGCCCCAAGAGCGTTTTGGTCATCGCTACAAAGTGGTCAGCAGCTTGCTTCATGTTCACTGCAGTGGGTCGCGATGTTGTCAAAAACGCCATGTGGTGATGGATAGCGTCCTGCAAGTCGTTCTTTGTGGCATACTGGGTATCATTGAGCTCTTTGGCCAGGCTGAGACAGCCTACAATAGCAATGGCCGGAGCCCCTCGAACCTTTAAGTGCGATCAAATGGTAAGTTATGAAAAAAGGATTTCTGCAGATGTAAGCTTCCTCCACACAGGAGGATACATAGAGAAACTTTTTGTTGCTAATTGCTACCAGTTGTTTCTGAAAACATTTAACTTACGTAAATATACTGGGACGTTCTGTCCAATATACAAAGCAAATTATTTTAGGAACATTTTTTTAAGTTGCTTCTGATCCCACATTCTGCGCATGCCAAAAGAGCCAGTTACAGGAGCAGTCCACGCGGAATCAGAGGCACTCCAGGAAACTATGATGTTTATTCCAGTACAAAACTTTCTTCGATATTTACTGCTTTTTATAGAAACAAGAAACTTAGAGGAACTTTTGTTTCCATTGTCATAAATGATAATTAAGTAACTTTCAGCAACATTCTGGAATAAATAGGACGAAGCTGAGAGGAATTTAATTATCAACAACAGAAATAGAAATTTCTTCTATGTTTCCCCCAGTGTAGACATATAGCTCTAAATTGAAGAATTGACAGCACCTTCATCTGGTGGATCGCGTCCCATCCATCTTTCACGTCACGAATCTCGATGTACTTTGATTCCAGAGGCAACAAAAGTTGATCAAGTATCGATAGTGAGCCGCGCTTGTACCGAATCGCTTCCAAAGTCATTGTTGGTTAATCTATGGGGGTAAAGAATTACTGTATGTCTAAGAATTTTTCAAAGAATTAACACTTGAGTTTACATGCACAAATCCGCGTGAAACTACATGTACTTGTACATGTATGTTTAATAATTATATCGCTTAATTGCATGGGAAAAAAATTTTGTTTAATTATTAATCTTTTTATATGGAATGTCGGTCCTGATAGTAATTAAAAGACAACTTCCTCTAGTAAATTCACGCATCTCCAATCCGACCTAGCTGACAATGTGTATACGTGACATGTAGCCTATCGTATAAGACAGCATGCTGGAACATCTTTAAAATAAATTTCATTCTACTGGATAGACTAATTTAAATTTCATAGTAATGATCAGGTAATGATGAACGGCACAGCTTACAACAACTGTTGCAATATACCACACGTGGACAGTCAGTTGAGGTTCAGGTGACTCACAAAGTAAACAAAGTTTAACAAACTAAAAAGTACGGAAGCTTCGAGAGCCGGGATTAAATATTTTAATTTGCAGATTGATGGTTAGAAATAAAATCCATTAACCTTTTGGTTAATTATCCCCCAACTACTGTATGCGATGGTTACATTAGAATGTTACTGTAAGCTTAAATTTATAATGCAGTAAAATTACATATGTCGTATATTTTATGATCGGAGTTTTTAGCTGGTGACAGTGACACTGCCAGAGCCATAAATGGCGCCGTTTTTGAATTTTAAGAATTGCAAATTAAATGCTCACGTTTCATTTTGAATTTTTTTTCCTAATCATTCTGCGGAAATACGACTCAGAAATGCGTGCCGCGCGATATTTAAATAAGAGTATTGCGTTTGGCGGAAACCTAAATGCGGGGTCAATACTAATGACCAGATTAATAATGGGGACGCCAGCGTGATGAACGCTAATGAAAGAATTATATAATGATTAACCAAGCCCCAGTAATGATGCCAAGATACGTATTTTCATCATTATTGGCCATCATGTCACATTTTTTTATCCTACACGATCATTCTTAATGCCTATCACAGAAGGTCATGAGAGTATTATTGAATATCTACAGTTCGCTATAAAGTGTATCGATTGTCCATTACAGCGGTCGAAATGCGTTTTAACACCAAATTATTGCAGAATGATTGTTGAATACACATGTTTTAAATGCATTTTTATGGATTTTTGTCCTGTGAAATTGTCCGGAAGTGTGCCATGGCATTTGTTTGATGAAACAAAGTGCTGATTTTAGTTTTATATCGCACCCTCAAAAAACTAGGTCGACTTCCATGCAACATGACGTTCACCTAGGAGTAAATATAAGTCCAAGGTCATTGGGCTCCGTCAGTTTTGAGATATACATGTACCATTGAGCAGCTCGTTCGTGGTGGATTTTACAACAGCGCAATTTGACATCATGGCAGGAGCAGGACTGAAATTATTGAACAAAGTAGCCATAATTACAGGTATGGAAGACTCATATTTTTGGTTCTGTGCATTCATTTGAAAGTCTACTGCTTCCGATTTTATAGTACATGTATTTACATTCACGTTATACTTCCTCGAACCTTAAAAACGCACAGGGTTTACGGCCAGGGTTCGGAAGAGTCCATTTTTCTGACAAATCATTTGTCAGGGTCAAAATGCTTTTATCTTAATTTCCTTCCTACAGTATACTTAGCCTACTTGTAGATAAAAAAAAGTGGATGTTTGTATTGATTTCTTCACTTGCATGGAGAATTTCGGTATTTTTCTGAAATTAAATATTGTTCTGGCAATTCTAAACATTTAAGAAAATGTGACTTACTGTTTTTTCAAAGATTGTACTTTGGCATTCGTGAAGTCGCGTGTTCAAAATTAACAAGTAAAAAAAAACCATCTAGGTCAAGATCAACAAGATATTTGTATTATTTTTTTTACCCAGAGAAATTCTGTATTTTTCTTAAATTGAATATTGCTCCGAAATTTCTAAACATTTAAGAAAATCTGACTTATTTTCAAAGAAAACATACTTTTGAAGTCTTGAAGTCACGTGGCATATCAGAATTAATAAGTCAAAAAATATGCAAGGCTGCCCAAGTGTGATATATGCGAAGCTTCTGTCTGAGTAACTGCAATATGCAAAACACGCAGAACATAACACTGTATAATGTACCAGTATATGATTTATTTCATCCATGCTCCAGAATGGGGTACTCAGGCAAAATATTTCACATTTTTGGCAGTCGTGAAGATATATACAGTACGCTAATTGGTTTTAAAAATTCACTGAAAATTATCGCTGTTGCCAAAAGTGCAATTCGAAAAGTTTTATCTGAGTACCCCTACATAGAAACATTGTTTCATTTTATCACTTCATGCTGCTATTCGATATACATTACATGTATCGAATGATGTTTCAAATTTATAAGATATAAATTTAATAAGATTTATAATTAATAAGATGACCTTGGCCCTGTTTTGTGAAATCAATCATTGTTTTGGCATCAAGGCCAACAAATATTAATTTTGAGTCTCATAGAAATTGTACAGTATGTCTTCAAAGTAGTGAATGTTAGTTTCCAATTAGTAGAATTATAAAATGGTAGTATAAGTTACCACCTTTTTTATATTATTTTACTCACTTGTGAAAATGGGATATTTCTGTACAGTTTCATCGATTTACAGGAGCTGGGAATGGAATTGGTGCTGCCACGGCACGAGTGTTTGCGAAGCACGGGGCCGCACTGGCTTTACTCGACATCAACGAAGACAGTTTAAAAAGTGTGGCTGATGAATGTGAAAAACTTAGTTATAAACAAATTAAGGCAAGTATGACCAAAGTTTTGAGAATAGCAGCTAAATTCTTTCTGAAATAAGACACCGAAGCATAGCTGTGCTATCCTGCAATTTTTTTAACGTGGAACTACATGAACATCTGGGACTGCCTGGTAAATAATAACGCAATCAGGAGAATTTAAGGAATGGCGACATCATCGTAATCTGAAAAATTTCGTCATTTTCCGAATTTTTGATGGCATTAATAATTTATGGATGACGTCATCATAATAATGGTTAGGAATGACGTCGTCCCCAAAATATTATGCATGCCGTCATTACAATTTGTATGAATGTAGTATTAAACATTTTAATTGTTGACTTCATTTATTAAAAATGACCCATTTTTCGAGATAAAAATTGGGTTAGTTAATCGCAATTTTTGTCGAACATTAAATCGGATCGACCTACATTGTATAATCGGACATTTTATTAAATAAAAAAAAAAGTCGGGAATATTTTCGGAAATTTAATCTGACATTTGTAGGATATCCGAAACTCAAAAACTTCCCTCATAAGTCAGGGAAAGAAGTCTGCATATAAATTTTAAAACATTAAATACTTTATAAAAATAATTGCGTAGCTTGTTTGCCATTGTCTAATCTTGTATCACATTCACAATTTTTTTTGGAATATCCGGGGTTCCCAACTTTGTTTGATTAAATTTCATAAGTCTGGTATGCAATAATACGCTGTATCTTATTATTTATTCCGCAGCCATTGCTTTTTGTGGGCAGTGTCGGAGACAGTGAATTGCGCAAAAAATCTGTTGAAGAAACAGTAAAAAAATTTGAAAAGCTGGATGTTCTGGTAAGCATCTAATTTCCACTTTTACGAATTATAGTTTATACAAACTTTAATACTGTATTATAAAACGAAAAAACAACAATGCGGTAGAATGGAGAATTCCCCAATAAAAGTTGCATGGGGTAGGATTTCATCCGATTTTCTATGAAACTTTAGTTCATCTCAAAAAAATTACTATTTGTCTGACTTATGCTATTATTATCTAAGGTTTCAATGAACAAATTCTGACGTCACTTTGAGATTCGTTTTAATAAGGTTAGACTGCATTGTAATTTTAATTTTTTCTTGCCAATGCTCGATCTAGGTCAATAATGCAGGAATAACGAAGTTGGCACGATTACTTTCATCTCCGTTAGAAGATTACGATACTATCTTTAACATTAACTTAAGGTAAGTGATGCTGAGACATCCTGCAATTTTTTTTAACGTAGAACTACATTTGGGCCTGCATTGTAAATTATGACGTTATTCTGGTGATGGCGTCATCATCAGAATGATCATCATCATCATCATCATTGAATGATGTCTTCAGTATTTGAATGAATAACGTCATCATGATTTTAATGAATGACGTCATCATGATTTGAATGAATGATGCCAGATTCGAATAAATGACGTTATCAGAATTTAAATGGATAACGTTATATGAATGTTAATGAATGACGTCATTCATTGAACGTTTTTTGGATATTTCATCGGGTATTTTTTTTAGACATTTAATTAAATATTTGAAAAACTCGGGGATTTTTCGGAATTTTAATCGGACATTTTTAGGAAATTCGAAACTCGGGGATTTTTCGGAATTTTAATCGGACATTTTTAGGAAATTCGAAACTTCAAAAGTCGGGAAAAAACGTAGTTCTAGATGAAGTTATAAAGCGTTGTCGGATATTTTGTTCTGAAAGTTTTTATTTATTGAAAACTCGTGTTTTCGAACAAAATATTTGTAAATTTAATTCCATGAAAATCTGAAAATCTGATTATAAAAATAGTTAACCGATATGTTGCGAATGCAGAATGTACAGTCATTATTATTAACATACTGTATCATTCTCTTTGTAGATCTTTAATACACATGACTCAGCTGGCTTCGCCACATCTTATCAAAACCAAAGGGTCAATCATAAACATGTCCAGCGTCACCAGTCATCGTGTGGTAAGTTAATTTTTTATTCGCATCTTGTAAATCTTCTAAATTGATGTAGTTGGTACCATTTTTGCTAATAAATGGAGTATTTATTTACACTTAAAATTCACAAATTAACTCCCAAAAATTGGAGAAATATTTAAAAGCTTCCATAAATATCAGTGCTCTATTTGATTGAACAAGACCAGAAACAGAACTCTTTCACTTCCAAATTCAGCCATTTTTAATTTCCCCCTGTGGAATTCTACAGTATTTTAATTTCCCATGCAACATTATCATTTGGGATTTTTAAAAAAGCAATGAAATTGATCTGTTACATTTGAAATATAAATATGTTCTGTTGTTAGTTTGACGGAAGAATATTCTACGCAATGTCAAAGGCCGCAGTAAGAAAATTCACAGAATATGCAGCAGAAGGTCAGTATATATTATTTTAAAAAAATAGTAAGTCTCATTTGTACGTCGCAAAGTTGGAAAAAAACAACCTGAATATTGCTTAGCACACAACAAATGCAATATAAATATAATATATATTTATAGAAATATACAGTATGTAATGCAGGGTTATTTCAATTTTGTGGTGCCTTTTCTTTAAAAGTAAAAAAAATTTGCAACAAAAAATATGAAAAAGTTAAAAAATTATTTTATTAGAAATTTGGATATTTGCCCAGCTATACATGAATGAAAATGTTTTTATAAATATAAAATATCGTCCCATACAGTATATAGTGCAACGATATTTCATTTTTATAGCCCAAATTTTTCTTTTAAAATACCACAGATTTGAGAAAAAAACACGAAAACGTTAAAAAATTGTTTTATCAGAAATTTAGAAATTTTTCCAGTCATGGTTGAAAATATAATGTAAATTTAAAGATATGTAGGAATATACAGTATGTAGTGCAACGTTATTTCATTTTCGTGGCCTCGTTTTAAAATGCCTCAAATTTGAAAAAAATATATAAAGTAACAAAATATGTTTTTATCAGAAATTTTGATATATCCCAAGCTATTTGGACGAAAATTACAGTATAAATTTAAATATATGTAGGCTAGTAATATATTGTATATAAGTATTGCCAGATTGCAACTTTATTTCAATTTCGCGGCAAACATGTTTCTTTTAAAATACCATAAATTTGTATCAACAAAATATCTGAAAAAGGTACAAAATTGTTTTATCAGAAATTTCGATCTTTCCCCAGCTATTTAACAAACTATTTGGAAAGGGAATCCATGAAAAGTGGCGAATTCTAGCACAAGGTGTGTGTTATGCAAATTTTATGTTAATATCGTTCTTTGTCTTTGTAGAGTTGGGTCCTTATCATGTGCGAGTGAATTCATTAAGGTCAGTTTGAATCTGACTCTCGGTTATTCCATGCTGAAAAATGAGATAGCAAATTATTTATATTTTGCCATGATGTTGCTGTTAATGTTTGCAGCCCAGGAATCATCAAAACAAACATCTTCTTGAATTACAATGTTACCAAAGATGAACTTCCGAAGGTAATTGCACATTCATACTCTCGTTTACATTTGTATTCACCTTAAAATGAACCAATTTTAATGCATTGCCCAGGGCCCTCACATTCTGAAGCGGACCCCTAAGCCAGAATCTTTGGCGGGCCTTCCTACATACCGCTAATTTTATAATGCTATACATGGATTTAGCATAAAATAATTCGGTTTAATCTTAATTTTAAGAAAACTATATTGTCCCGACTTACTGAGCACCCAGGCTAGATCCCTGTCCGCCCTTCGATCTACTCTCCCCCCCGGCCCCATTCCTCACCCTTATGGTTGCGAACGCATTGTTTTTTGTGACCTCTCGTAGACTTTTGGAAACCATTACAATTTTTTTTTAAATTTTCAAATTTCTTGAAAAATTTCGCAGATTCAGGAAAATTTTGTAATTTTTCCAAAGCATTAGAATTTTAGAAAAATTAGGATAAGTTTTAGGAAAGTCTTTGTTAACATTTTTCACCATTTTCACTATTTTTTTGTTTATCAATTTATCATTTTGTTTTTTGGAAAATTTGGAAAAAAATTGTAAAAATTTTCTAGTTAAAATTTCTAAAAAATTTGCACCATACAATCCTCATTTTCTGTACATCTACATATTATTTTCACAGCAAGGTGTGGTTCAGCCTTGTGGTCAACCTTGATTGGTTTGTTCATTTGCGAAAATAATCAAATTTTTATAATATTTCGTTTTAGTACGTGGAAGAGGCTGGAAAAAAGCACGCGTTGCAACGTTGCGGAGAACCATCAGAAGTTGCGGACTTGATCGCATTCCTGGCATCCAGCGAATCAACTTTCATCACCGGAACTGACATCATTATCGACGGCGGATGTGCCGTCATGCCGTCCGTGGGATCAAAGGTGGAGGACAAGTGATTTTTTCGGTAAGTAATTCACTAATTCCAATTTATCTTTATTAGTGTAGTTATAAATGGATGTGTTTGTGAAGTTGGTATGACTTCCATAAAATCGAACCTCGTTAAGACGAGCAAAAATTCGTATTATCCTAATTCACAATTCGTTTTAGACGACGAAATAAATAATATTCTTCCGCACCTAGCTTGGTCTGCTTGGACGGGTACTGGAAATGAATCCATACTAGCAGAAATTCGTACAAAGCGAGTGCTTTATAATGAGGTTCCATTGTAGCTCGATATTTAATCATATTAAATTGTTAAATGTTAGAAAAAGTGATAGGTTTATTATTAAAATATTGCTGAAAAATATACATGTATGTTGGAAAATATTACTGAAAAATATACATGTATGTTAACAAATATATCCATCCATATATATATTGGAAAATATTGCTTAAAAAATATACATATTTTGGAAAATATTGTTACAAATATTGTTGACAAATTTGCCTAGATTCGGCAATTCTGAGAAACTACGGCGAAGGACTGATTTGGGAAGTACGCTTTCATGACGTCGTACATGGATGGCCCTGTAGCAAATGTACACATTGTACCTGGAAATCTACCTAATATGATGTATTTTTCGAAATTAAACAATACGAGTTATTTGATATTCGCACTTTTGCCAAATATTCATTGTTTAAATTAAGAGACTTACGCTCATACATGTAGCCTACGTGAGTCCGTGACACGAATTGTTGTAGGTATTGAAATGTTCTTACTAGTAGAAATCCACAAAAATTTCCACAACAACGTAGTACTGTGCTATACAGTATACGGTCTGTTTAGGACATAGACATTGATTGTAATATTTCATTTAAAAATGTTAAAGTAATTCCTTATAATATTTTGAATGTATACATTTGCAACTTGTTACGTTTAGCGCAAAAAATAATTCAAAAATGTCTTAATTCGAGGTTTACAAATTCTCGTTTTCTAAAAAGATGTTGCATAACATTTAGAAACTTTATTTCTTTTAGCTCTTTTTTAAACATGTTCCCATACATTCTGAATGTTCCTGAGTGTGGATGTACATGTAGAATAGCAGTTTTAATTAAACAATAGGAATGATTCCGAATGAATGTTTAGGGGAAATGCACGCGGCCGGTTTTGTGGATAATTTCCTTAAGTATCTGGGCATTATAATGGATCAGGAATTCGAGTCCATTTGAGTCATTATTATTATTATTATAAGCAAAAAATAGGCAAAGCCAGGGGCCATTACCCATTATCATTGGTGGTATGGTACGAAGCCTCGATGTTCCCCACAGTTGTTTTGCGAGATGGCCTGGAGAGAATGAATCCTTATTTTGGCATTTTCGAAGGCCCTTTCTACGTCTTCTGGTCTGACCCTGCGTTGTCGAGACAGGAAGACTGACACTAAATGAAAAATAATTTAAATTTAGTTCGTTTCTAATAAAAATACAGTATATTGCGATGCAATGGGATTAAATGTAACCTTCGTCGAAATATCTGCCATCTTGGTAAATCCACCACGTGTCCACCAACATTTGGACATTGCCCCACAGTTTGAAGTTTATATTAAAGTTTCCCCCTGTACACAAATAGAAAATGACGCATTTAAAGTGAAAATGCAAACATAGTTGAATGGAGCGGGACTCTAGCCCTAATTTATTGGATTTAGGATGATAATAACTGTTTAATTTAACATGTATTAAAACAAATTATGCACATTTATGATTCAAAGTTAATTGAACTCTTACTGTTATTTTTATCTCGAAACTCCCAAACTCCTGGACAAAGCTCGGTAACTTCTTCGATTCTGCTTGAGAAATCTCCAGTGCTTTAGGAAATATACAAAACGATTAAATTTATAACATCTCGTTTACGTTACTAAATGAATTTTTGGGTTCGTTTTTAGATAAAAAATGTTAATTTTATGAATCATTCAAAATGTCGCGTAAATTGACGGTCTCCTCTGTTAATCCTTGAATTTCTATAAAACTGGTTGTTTAAAACTACGTCCACACTTGAGGAAACCTATAGGAGCTTATTGTTGCCAGTACTGTGTTTCTGGAAACATAAACTTAACCTACTGGTACATTCTGTCCACGCCGAAGCAACTTTTTTTAGGACATTCTACTACAGTTGCCTCTGTTCCCGCTTCCTGCACCTTTTGTCCAAACCTTTTCTCGTTTAGACAGTAAACGCGCCAGTGAGACAAATGTTTACTCGTATGGCTAAACTTCCTTCGATCTTTACCGCTTTTTATGGTAAACTTATCGGAACTTTTCATTCCATTGCCATATATTTAATAAGAAACATTTCAGAAACAATTTGCAGGAACAAGTTGAAAGAACGGGCCACAAAAGCAGAGTTTATTTATTTTCCTCCAATGTGTGCGTTCCTTATTGTTAACGGCAAGGGGAACAAATGTTCCCCAAATTGTTTTCCTTGTCGCTGATTCATCGTGGGATTTAGCGGGATTTTTTGCGGGATCGTGGGGTCTTTTCCAGTCTGGAAACGAGCCAACGGGAGAACGCTGTTTCTATAAGTTGCTTTTTCGGTGTGGACAGAATGTTACAGGAATTTGGAACCAAGCAACGTTTACTTTATTAAAATGTTCCTAAAATATGTTGCTTCGGTGTGGACACTGCAGGGACAGAATTCTCCAGCTGTGAATCCATCAAATATTGTTATTCTTTGAAAATGTATCGAAAATAATGAAGCCAATTCTTACCGAGCATCTTGCTGAGAAATATGAGCTGTTCCAAGAGCGTTATTGTACGGAGAACGAATCAACGAAGCCTTCAAACAATTCACGTCAAAAACTACCTTTTTGGCATTAACGAAAGCGTGAAAATACCAAGTGCTTTCATTGGGGAGCTGCAATGTTAAGCAGTTGAAAAATCATACATGAAAAACTGAAAATACCAATTAAGTCATCAAATGCAACTTTAAATTTAAAGATTTGAACTTTTGAAGCCTCCCATATCGAAAAAAAAAGCTTTAGAAATATATTTTCGGAGAAATTTATTTTAAAAATATATATCGGTTGTAACTTCCGAGTGAATTCTAAATATCGCGCTTATTTATTTTTAAATATATTTCTATAAATAAACGTAAACCCATTTTAAAATATATTTTAAAAATTCCACAAAATTCGATAAGATTGTATTTAGCATTTTTTTTTATAAAATTGAAAATACATTTGAAAAGTTCTATTCGAATGTTTTTAAAAATTCATCGCGCCTTATTTTACGATATATACTTTGCCACTTAGCAACAAATACATTTTGAAATATATTTTATACATATTGAACGAAATATAAAGTATATTCGTAATGCGGTTTTATTTGCATAGGGAAATTTGCACGATCGAAACATACTCGATCGCAAATACGATTTTTGTAATAAAAAAAAATAGCAAAATTTTGTATATAGAACTTGGAACTTGTCAGAACTTGTCAGAAATATGTTTTAAATGTATCTCAATTTATTTGCAAAATAATTTGAATGGTGAATATTTCTCTTACCTCAGCTATTCTGGAAGAAATACATTTTGAAATATATTGAACAAAATATATATTCGTAATGCGATCTTATACATGTATTTGCATAACGCACGATCGAAACATACTCGCGATTACATTTTGTATAATATTTTTTGGAAAAAAGTATTTTGGTAAATAACTTAGTGAATATATCGCGCGTATTAAAAATATATTCTAAATGTATCTCTTACCTCATCTACTCTGAAAGGAATTAATGTTTGAGGCGGAGGAATGTTGCAGAAAAAGGGTAATTGATATTCACCCAAGGAATTCATAATCAACGATAGGAATATGTAAAATAACGCTGAAGACATGTCAAAGATTCGAGAGAGTAACCTGCTATCCCCTAAATGATCTTTAGAACGATATTCTTCTGAAATCACTGGTATTAAAATATTGGAAACATTTAATTAAAATGATTTCGCCTTTATAGACTCGTTAAATCGCAGCTTTGTAGAAAGGTTAATAAACAATTAGTAATTAAAATTGTATTAATTGCTTAAAATATCATTGTCCGGAGCACGACATCGAAAGAATTGCAAAACATTTTGATTTGTTTAAACTGTAGTAGGATATATATGACACTTATTCCCCGTAATGACAGACACGTGTTGCTGTTCGTGGTGTTGCCGAGCAACTGATTCGTATAGCAGATGATATCCACAAAATAATTGCTCGCTCTTTCAAATTATTCCTGAATATTGCAGAAAGTTCCTTACTGTTAATTTGTTCATGGCAACGGAAACAAAACTTATAATAGTTTTCCTAAGTTTCCAGTTTCTGTAAAATAGATAAAGATCGAAAGAAGTTTGGCAGCACGAGTATTAAAACAGTTCTGTTTCCTGGAGTGTTGCTATTTCCGTGTGGATAGAATGTTCCAAGAAAATGGGAATAGGGACAATCGTATAGTAAATTATTCCTACAATAAGTTTTTTTTTAATTGAAGTTTTACCCCCTACAAAAAGTGGGAGAGCGCCGCAAGTTGCCTCGGTGTGGACAGAATGTTCCATTATGTTTACGCAAGTTTATTTTTCCAGAAACAAGTGGCAACCATGTTCCATCTTTATTATTCTAGTGTGTTCCTTCTAGCTATTAGCTTGCACCAAACTCCGATTATTGAAATATTACTTACCATTCCTAAAATTAAGAAATTATTTCGATAATGGTTTTATTCGAAAAGATGTCGTAAAGTTAGTATAATTCACTGTTTTTTTTTTATAATAATGAATAGCAAATGTACAACGACTGACAATTCTATATATTTAATGGGGTTTTCGAGTTATTTTAAATACGATTATACAGGATTCCAGCTAAGAATACATGCAGTAAAACCGCATTAAGAAGCACTCGCTTCAATCGGTTTAATTAAGTCAATTCACAATCCCCATCCTAGGGATTGTAAGAATAATGTTAATTTCTTCATTTGAGAAGAATTGCCAATTTTGATATTAACAATTTTCGGCTAAAACGAACGAATTCTCGTGTTTAGTGTCATTAACTCTCTGTTAATGTAGGCAGTTACCTTGTTATTATGAAAAAAGGTACGTTATAACGGGGAATTCCCCGACAGCAGTAGCAACAATACCAGTTCATATCGTTGAAATCATGTTTTGTCCGACTTCAACTAAGACAAACTACGGTTTACACGAGCACATGCTGACGTCCCTCGAGATTCGTCCGAGGTTCGACTATATTTGAAATTGTTAAATTGATGAGAAATAAAGTTTTAAGCAAACATACAATTTACGATAAATCAATATTTAAAATAATTTTGAACTACTTCTGGGGCTCCGTAGTAAATGATGACGTCATTCATTAAAATTAGGATGTTGACGTTATCGTCCGAAATTTAATGGATGACATCAGCAGCAGTGTAATGAATGACGTCATCATTAGGATCTAAGGAATTTTAATGAATGGCGTCATCAGAATTTTAATAAATGACGTCATTCATTAAAAATATCCCATTTTGCTAACATTTTTCGGCTGTCCGAAACTGCAAAACAACCCCAATAAGTCGGGGAAAAAATATATTGAAGTTCTACGTCAGATTTCTTCGATTTTGTAAAGAAATGCAGAAAATCATAATTAGTAGTAAGTGTCATAGTCCCTGCAACCTTCGTGCGAAATTATTGTAAGGCTGTAGATCTTGACGTTTGCCTGTCGAAACGCCCACTCTATGTGTTCTTTGGTGACGTAACGCCTCGTTGATAGGAAAAGGAATACTGAATAACAATAGAAAATTTGTTCAAACATTAATTTGAAAAGGAATACTGAATAACAATAGAAAATTGTTCAAAAATGTCTGGGGAAAATCACCACAGGCAACCCTTTAGGTATACCTATTTGGTTCCAACAAACGTACATGTCCGTATGTTGAAAAAAATTCTGCTCAATGTTAGTTAAAAAGCATTTTTGACGTAGAAATACGTTTTTCCCGGACTTATTTTAGTCCGAAAAAATGCCTGAAAAATGGGACATTTTTAATGACTCCATTCCTTAAAAATTCTTAGGACGTCACTTATTAAAATTCTGATGAGCATGTCATTTATAAAAGCTCTGATGACGTCATTCATAAAAGTTACATGTATGTGTCCTAAAATGTCCGATTTTTGTTCAAAAACAAATGTTCCTGACGTAATTCATTTAAATTCTGATGACATCACTTATTAAAATTTCGTTTGATCACGTCATTTGTTAAATTCTGGAGATTTTTTGTTTGCTTGTTTTCTGCAGAGTTGCCTGTATTTTGAATGTGGTAATTAACTATCGTGAATATGGTAATTAATTGTTCTTTATCTCACCGTCTTCGAAAAACTTTCCATTTCTGTACACTCGCTCTAGATCCACCACCGACTTGCCATCAGCCCACAATGTGTAGTAGATGTTGTAGTTCCTCCCTGAGTAAAAGTTGAAACTTTTCTTAATTCTAAAATTTCGATGATATTGTAAACTGGTCGTCGAATTATTTTATCAGAATATCCCAAATGTTGTGGTTATTGTAGTTTAAAATGAAAACATTGGAGTTTAAGTAGCCGCATGATTGTCTTGAACTTAAGTTTTCAGTCTATTTGGGAATGTTTTATCGTGGGTGGTTTCATTATATATACCTCCAATCAAAATATTGCTAAATTTCACTACAATTGAGAGTACTCCAAATCGGTGCATTTTTGTTAATTTTAATCTTAAAGCGTGTATTCTTACTGTTGTTTTCCTCTTGAAATCCCCAAATACCTGGACAATATTCAGTCACGATTTTAGTTTTGGTGGAGATGGCGCCACTCCTAAGTACAATGCAAAATTTATTGTTTGATAAATCCAACCACATAAATGAACTAAATCGTGCGCTATGTACTTGCTGCTATGAAACTCGTATGAATTTCTACCAAAAATAGGGTTGCGGGAAAATATCCATTTACCTTAAGTTCTGTTCAGACTTGTAAACATTGGCGTGCATTTCGTTATAAGGGGATAGGAAGAATTTGGCTTTAATACATTTCGAATTATAAACCATCCTTTTAGAGTTAGCCACAGCGTGATGATAAAAGACGGCGTTGCCCGAAAGCTAGACAAAAAAAATTGAGATTTATCACAATTTTGATGGACATTCGGAATACATGCAGATTGCAGAACCTCATTAAGAAATAAGAAGAATTCGCTTTATTCGAATTTCTGATATTACGAACTAATTTCCAGATTCCTTTTCAGGGCCCGGATTGATAATTAATGATTTTTTCGTTTAAGACGAATTCCGGGTTCGGATATTACGAATGTTCGGCTACAACGACTGCATTTTCGAGTTTCGAAGCATTCGCATTACGTTGCGTTAAAACGAACTTTAGACAGTATGAAAAAAAGATAAGTTAGAACGGGAATGGGAATTTCCCCAATAAAAGTGGCAGTACCTTCTCAGTCATAAACGTGGGGTTGGATTTCATACAAACTTCGATGAAAACTCCGACTTTCGCTAATACGAAGTGCGGTTTAAACGAACAAATTTTTACGTCCCTCGAGATTCGTCATAACGAGGTTCGACTGTAATGCGCAATTTCAAACTAATGTACGTTAATCTTCAAAAACATTACCTCTCTTATACTCAGTGGAATTGTTCTAACATGTGACATTCTGCACAGCGTGGACGAAGGGTAATAGCAGTTGCAACTTGTTACAATTACCAGAAAAAGTCCAAAAATTAAAATCGATGTCATTTCGAATTATTCAGTATACCGTATTTTGTTAGGAACTTAGAAAGAGTCTTTCGAAATGTAGCGAGTCAAGTGGAACTCTGTACTGACAAGTTTAATAAATGTACCATAACACCACTGTGTATTTTTGAGCAAGTTCAAAGTATGCTTTTAATACAATAATGAATTGAATACCCAGGTCAAAATTAAAAATATATTAAAAGAAACTCATTTAATCGTGGCGGAAAATATTATGAAGATAATTTTTATTCAGTTTTGATTCGATGATGAATTTTTAATAATTTTCATTTTAATATTTTAACATTTCTCGCTGTTTTTCTTTTTTTTTATTTCAAATGTTTCATGTACACACAATGTACATAATTATCTGTATTAAGTTATCAGTATAGAGAAATTAAAATGTATTTAAATTGTACATTATGTTTGTTAACAAGTTAATATAGCGAATTCCTGTCCGATTATTTGAAAATTCAAAAGCCTAAATATACTCAACCTGTGTTAAACAATCTTAATAAACGAAAGGGAAATTATCCAAGTCTTGTAACTAGACGAATCGTGAGTGCCAAGAACGAAAACATCAACTTTTAAATCGTATGAATAATCTGACAACTTGGCATTGTTTCTCAACATCATATCAAGACGTTACTGCTATATAATTTATTAGCAATGAGTTTCCCTTTTGGTGCTGACATTATTTATTTCCCTGAAACAGAAGTTCTGTCAGATAAAATGTATACAGGCCTTCAGTCAACTCCTGATTTCATTCAATGTTCTGAGAATAGTAACTTACTATATGGATGATGATAAAAAACTTAAATGACATGCGGGTTTGCACTCACCTTTATATGTTTGAGGTATCAAAAAAGCACAACAAAAACAATTTCTGGTACCGTACACTTATTGACATGGATAGAAAGGGAAATCTAAATAATTTCTAAGAGTTGCTGTAAACTATGCATTCGAATTATATTTATTGTAATTGATTTCCTCCCACGAATATACATGTACAGGTAGTTTGAAGGAATATAAAATCATATGATTAATAGTAACTATTCTCCCTGCAATTGTCGTGCGAAAATATTGTAAGGCTGTAGATCTTTACGTTTGCTTTTCGAAACGCCCACTCTATGAATTCTTTGGTGACGTAACGCCTCGTTGATAGGAAAAAGAATGCTGAATAACAACAGAAAATTTCATTATTGTTCAAAAATGGCTGGGTAAAAACAGCACAGGCAACCCTCGCTTAACGAATATTCGTAATTGGTTTCAACAAACGTACATGTCCGCGAATATGAAATAAGGTTATCCCATAGAAGGAAAGAGTGTAAAAATAATTATATTCGTTCTTTGTCTGTTAAGATTTTGAGTTTTTCATTCAGTTTTTTAAAAAAAATCTGGTAAAAATGGTAAATAGACGTTTCCCCCGACTTAAAAATGTCATTCCTGAAAAATTATTAGCACGTCACTTATTAAAATTCTGATGATCAGGTCATTCATAAGAGTTACATGTATACAGTATGTTCTAAAATGTCCGATTTTTGTTCAAAAATTTGTCGTTAAAATTCAAATGTTCCTGGCGTCATTCATTTAAATTTTAATGACATATCTTATTAAAATTTAGTTTGATCACGTCGATCATTTGTTAAATTCTGTCGATGACATCCTTTGTTAAAATATTATGTTGACGTCATTTGTTAAATTCTGGCGATTTTTTGTTTGCTTGTTTTCTGCAGAGTTGCTTGTATTTCGAATGTGGTTCGAATATCATGAATATGGTAATTAATTTTTCTTTATCTCACCGTCATCGAAAAACTTGCCATTTCTGTACATTCGCCTTAAATACACCAACGACTGACCATCAGCCCACAATTGGTAATTGATGTTGTAGTTGCTTCCTGAGTAAAAGTTAAAGCTTTTCTTAGTTCGAAAATTTGTATCACATTTTATACTGGGCGTCGAATTTTTTGTATCGGAATATCCCAAATGCTGTGGTTATTGTTGTTTAAATTGATAGGATTGGTGTTTAAGTAACACCATGGTTGTCTTGAACTTAAGTTTTCATTCTAATTTGGAAATGTTTTATCGTGGGTGGATTCTTTTAACCCCCCATCAAAATATTGCTAAAGCGTGTATATTCTTACTGTTGTTTTCCTGTTGAAATTCCCAAATTCCTGGACAATGTTCAGTCACGAGCTTAGTCATGGTGGAGATGGCGCCGCTCCTAAGTACAGTTCAAAATTTATTGTTTGATAAATCCAACAAAATAAATGAACTATAGATCGTACGCTATGTACTTGCTACTATGAAACTCGTATGAATTTTCGCCAAATATAGGGTTGGGGAAAAGACCCATTTACCTTAAATTCTGTTGAGACATGTAAGCCTTAGCGTGAATTTCGTTATAGGGAGACTGGGAGAGTGTGGCTTTAATACATTTCGAATCATAAACCATCCTTTTAGAGTTAGCCACGGCGTGTTGATACAAGACGGGGTTGCCCGAAAACTGCAAAAAATTGAGATTTATCACAATTTTGATGGCAATTCGGAATACAGTAGAATCCTCAGTCATTAATAAATAAGAACTCGCTTTATACAAATTTCTGATGTAACGAACTAATTTTCAGTTTCAGTTATTATTATAGAACATGGACGTATAATGTTAAATTTCTTCGCTTAACACGAATTCCAGGTTCGGATATTACGAATTTTCGGCTACAACGACTGCATTTTCGAGTTTCGATCCAACCATTCGCGTTACGGTGCGTTAAAACGAACTTTAGACAGTATGACAGTAAAGAAAACATAGGTTAATTTGAACGGGGAAATCCACAATAAAAGTGGCAGTACCTTCCTATTCATAAACGTGTTGTTGGATTTCATACAAACTTCGATGAAACTGCAGTTCTTATTGTTGAAGTCACGTTTTGTCCGACTTTCGAATATACGAAGTGCGATTTAAACGAACAAATTTTTACGTCCCTCGTTATTCGTCATAACGAGGTTCGACTGTAATGCGTTAATTCAAACTATGTTAATCTTCAAAAACATTACCTCTCTTATACTTAGTGGAATTGTTCTAAGTGGTGACATTCTGCACAGCGTGGACGAAGGGTAATAACAGTTGCAACTTGTTACAATTAATAGAAAAAGTACAAAAATTAAAATCGATGTCATTTCGTATTATTCAGTACCGTATTTTGTGAGGAACTAACTCTTTCGAAATGCAGCGAGTCAAGTGGAACTGAACTAATAAGTTTAATAAATGTATCATAACACAATTGTATCTTTTTGAGCAAGTTCAAAGTATACTTGTCATACAATAATGAATTGAATACCCTCGTCAAAATTAAATATATGTTAAAAGAAATTCGTTCAATCGTGGCGGAAAATACCAAGTAGGTAATTTTTATTTAATTTTGATTCGATGATTAATTCTTAATAATTTTCAATTTTATATTTTGTCTCGCTGTTTTGTTTTTTTTCAAATGTTTGATGTACACACAATGTGCATAATTATCTGTATAAAGTTATCCGTAGAGAAATTAAAATGTAGGCTATTTAAATTCTACATATGTGTAGAAGGTATTTTGATAACAGGCTTGATTTGATATGCTTAGAATAATTTAATAACATATTGGTAACATCCAATTTGATTGAAGTTAAAGAACAAACTGGATAGTAGAATAGAACCATGCACAGTATGCGAAAATATAAGTAGGGACGCTTATACGTGTCACTCGCCTGTGTACTAAAGCACGCGGCCTTTGCGCGCGCTCATTAATTACCATAAACATGGAAGCCAATAAGATACAGGTGTTATATACCCTGTTCAGCTTTGACGATTTAGTTTCACGGGTTAATGGAGTGTCCATTGGAGGTCCCTACTTATATTTTCGTATACTGTGATAGAACAAACTATTCAAACATAGCTTTAGCGCATGTGCACTAAACTAAAGTATGTGACTGCCAGCATGTGGCCAACACATTACAGCGTTGCATTGCATTTAGATTTCCAACATTGTTTGTTAATGTGTTATATGTATAGCGAATTCCTGTGCGATTATTTGAAAATTCAAAAACCTAAATATACTCAACCTGTGTTAAACAATCATAATAAACGAAAGGGAAATTTTCTAAGTCCTGTAACTATATAGACGAATCTTGAGTGCCAAAAACGAAAGCATCAATTTTTAAATCGTATGAATAATCTGACAACTTGGAATTGTTTCTCAACATAAGGATCATATCAAGAAGTTACTGCTATATAATTTACTATAGCAGTGAGTTTCCCTTCCGGTGTTGACAATTATTTCTTTCTCTGAAACAGACGTTTTGTCAGATAAAATGAATGCAGATTGAGTCGACTCGTGATTTCACAGAACGGTCGTAGAATAGGAACTTACTAATTATGAATGATGATGAAAACTTAAACGGCATGCGTCGAGTGCCTTTATATGTTTGAATTATCAAAAAAAAATCTAATAACGTACACTTATTGACACGGATGGTAAGGGAAATCTAAATACAATGTACTGTATTTTCGAAGAGTTGCTGTAAACTATGCATTCGAATTAGATTTATTGTAACTTCGGTAATATACATGTAATTTGGAAGATTATAAAATCATATGATTAATAGTAGCTATTCTTCCGGTAAGAATTGTCCCTGCAATTATCATGCGAAATTATTGTAAGGCTGTAGATCTTGACGTTTGCCTGTCGAAACGCCCACTCTATGTGTTCTTTGGTGACGAAACGCTTCGCAGAAAGGAAGACGAATACTGAATAAAAACAGAAAATTTCATTAGTTTTCAAAAATGTATTGGTAAAAGCAGGCAATCCTCGCTTAACCAACATAATTGGTTCAAACAATTTAACCTGTTCGTATGTTGAATATGGTTGTTCCAAAGGTCAATGTAATAGCTAGTATTGGTTCCTAACTTGTTCAAACTTGGAGTTTTTAATCCACTATTTTTATTTTTTTAAATCTGGTCATTGGTTGTTGAAAAGCACTTTAAACGCCATTCATAAAAAATTCTGATGTCGTTATTCATTAAAATTCCTGTGACGTCAAGTATTAACATTCTGATGATGACATTCATGACGCCATTCATAAAAGTGAAATGTCCGATTATGTTATAAAAATATCCGATTTTTGTTCGCAAAATTGGATATTTTTAATTAATGGCATCATCCATTGATATTCTGATGACGTAATCCATTAAAAAAATGTTAATGACATCATTAATTAAAGTTTTGATGATGACGTCATTTGTTAAATTAGGACGATGACGTCACGAGTTCTTTCACATCATGGGCATTCATTTCTAAATTTGCACTCGCTTCTATTTCAACAATTCTACATCTTGAAATCCCAGCACATTCTGGGCACAGCTTTTTCCAACACCCATTCATTGTTGTTTGTTATCTTTTGCAACTGTGATCAATACACGTTCGTTCGTAAAATCAGAATAAAAAAGGAAGAAAAGGACCGTAAAAGGAAATGTTCGTTATTTGAGGAATGCCTGTATTTCGATTGATGATGATATCATGAATATTTTAATTAATTCCTCTTTATCTCACCGTCATCGAAAAATATGCCATTTCTGAACACTCGCCGTAGATCCACCAACGACTGACCATCAGTCCACAATTTGTAGTTGATATTGTAGTTGCTCCCTGAGTAAAAGTGGAAATTGTTTTTAGTTCGAAGATTTAGTGCAATTTTTTTTATTATTATTTTAACATTTTAAGCGTGTATTTTTACTGTTGGTTTCCTCTTGAAATTCCCAAATTCCTGGACAATGTTCAGTCAAGAGTTTAGTCATGATGGAGATGGCGCCACTCCTAACGAAATAAATTAACAAAATCGTATGCAATGTACATGTAATTGCTACTATAAAACTCGTATTTACATTTATTGCGTATCACCAGCCACAATATTTTAGAATTTATACCAAAAACAGGACTGTTGATATAGACGCATTTACCTTAAATTCTGTTGAGAAATGTAAACCATGGCGTGAATTTCGTTATAAGGGGACATCGAGAGTGTGGCTTTAATGCATTTCGAGTCATAAACCATCCTTTTGGAGTTGGCCATGGCGTGTTGGTAAATGATGGTGTTGCCCGAAAACTGCGAAAAATTGAGATTGATATGAAAAAAGCTACGGTTAACGGGGAATTCCTCGCTAAAAATTGCAGCATCCTCCCATCCATGTTCTAGAATATGAAGTGGGGAGTTCTTATCGTTGAAGTCACTTTTTGTCCGTCTTAACGAGGTTTGACTGTTACACAAATTCAGGATATCTTCGGGTAATCTTCAAAAACATTACCTCTCTAATCCTCAGTGGAATTGTTCTAAAAGGTGACCATCTGCACAGCGTGGACGAAGGGTAATAATTACAGTTGCAACTTGTTACAATTACCAGAAAAATTCCCAAAATCAAGACCAATGCCATTTTGAATTATTCGGTATCGTATAGTTTCCTAGGAACTTAGGAAGATTTTTACAGTGGAACTCTGTACTGACAAGTTTAATACATGTATGATAACATAATTGTGTATTTTTGAGCAAGTGCAAAGTACGAGTATGCTTTGCATACAATAATGAATTGAATACCCTCGTCAAAATTAAAAATATATTAAACTCATATCGTTCGATCGTGGTGGAAAATGTCATGTAGCCTCGAACATGTTTAACCACAAATATTGCCAGTTTAAATTGAAAATGACAACCTAATGGGATGCTTTGAATGTCATGGGTTCATTTATTAAGCCTTCATCACGTGTATAGATCAGTGTTGGGCATTAGTCGAATAAATGTTCAGTCAAAGCTAAAATGGACAACTAAAATAGTCATTCTTAAATTAAAATAACTATTTTAGTCTTTAATAGTCAATCCTATTGTAGCATTAGATGCTGGGTCATAATAAAGTGTTAGCCAAATAAAATTTTTGATCATGACTAAAATTGATGACTAAATTTCGATAGTAAAATTAATGACAAAATAGCCTTGGAGCAAGGCTATTATTTCAAATTTTCGACAGGTTACCGAAGTTTTAGATAATTTTTCGAATTTTGGGACAATTTTTTAAATTTTTGACAGTTTGACAGATTTTTCGACAGTTTTGCAAATGTTTGACAATTTTGTGAATTTTTAAAAAATCTTGCAAATTTAGACGGTTAGGAAGATTTTTTGACAATTTTGTTATATTTTGACAATATTGCAGAGTTTGCGACAATTGATAAATTGTCAAAAAATTGCAAAATTTTAGAAAATTGCTTAGTATCCCAGTTCCATACAAAAATACGAAGTTAGACAGTTAGTCCATGCGTATACGACTAATGACTAACGAATTTTAATCTAATTAGTCTATAGAGCCGTTCCAAGGGAACCATGCACCCTAGCTAGGCGAGATACGAAATTTGCGCCCCATACCCTTCTCCTCCCTATCCAGGATCCACACCAAGGACATAAGTACACT
>JAQGBX010001363.1:0-25449 GCA_034698745.1 Megaphyllum sjaelandicum | reverse complement strand
ATATAATTCCTGAAAAATATTCATCGATTTCTTTTATTGTGTTTTCTGACTTTGACAAGACCGTGCCAGCTTTCTGCTATTCGCTGTTTAAAACAGGAATGTGTCTGAGGGGCCATTTCCGTTGTCGCTTATGTGTAACTGGATATGAACAATTCCATGCCAGATTTGAACGTCTGCTTCATATTCTGCAGAATATAAACTGTAGTCCTTAAAATGGACGATGCAATGTTGTCATTTTCCAGTAACAATGTTGGAAAAACTCTAATAATGTTAATTTCTTCGTTTAAGACGAATTATGAAAACAAATTTTCGGTTACGACCAATGCATATACTCAAATAAAGGATTATCAAAGTAAAATCTAAAAGATAATGCTATCAAAATAAGGGACACTCTGACAGTAGCTTTATGAATCGTATTTTGGGAACCATGAAGTCAAGTGTGGAAAATCTGCGAGATTATCGGTTTATTAAATCAATGAATACATCGTACATTCGTTTTACATGATGAGTGATTCCACAATGCGTTCAGTTTTTGTTTGAGTACCCGTGGGCCGTGAACCCCTATCACGCTCCTCGCTTATATGCACATTCGAGTTGAAAAACGAAATGCAATTTACACTCACCTTTACACTATTATTTGTTTGAGTTTCCAAAAATATCCCTAACACCAACCGTTTTCCAATCAATTTGGGGAAATTCTCCGTTCCCTAAAACGAAGCAAAAAAAAAAAAAAAAAAAAAACACCTAACGAATATCCCTCTGTGTGAGGATTCAAGTTCGTAAAAGCAGAAATATAATTTTAGTTCGTTACTCGAACAAAACGTTAGTGAAAACTTAATTTGTTTTCATAAATAGAAAAATAAAGCACTTAATAAATGAAAAAAAAAATTCCGCCCGCCCCTTAAATTTCTAAAACAATCATTTTAAGAATAAAAAAAATCCACACCCCCGCCACACTATATATATAACTGAGCCATTTTAGGACGTTAAACAAGGAATCAATTTAAATTGATGCAATGGCCTACAAGTATACATTTCAATTTTGTTAATGTTTATAGTTTAATGGCTCGGATCATATTTTCATTCAATTCTGATGTTACGAACTATATATATATATATATAACATGGTCTAAATGAACAAATTGTGATGGACATGTGAAGTTCGTTTTAACGAGGTTCTACCGTATTCGATTAATGAAGAATCCTCGTTATAGTGAACAATGTTATGCTGGAGCAAAGTTTCAAAGTCATGGTGTATTATTTATTATATCATATCGTTGGATATTTAAAAACTAAAACTGTGGGCATATGCAATTATGTTAGAAGCAGCATCGAGTGTGCTGCTGTGTGCAGTTTTATCTGCATTTTCATGGCCAATAATGTATTCACCGTGCATAGTAATCTTTGTTTATGGAAACGAACCCTTTGCACATTGCTATAGTCACCATGTGCTGACAGCGCCGCCATGCGGAGCAAGATAATGGCGTCTTTACCCACGGTTCGAGCCGACACTCGAATTGCGCACAACAGGGCAGTATAATTACACTCTGGAAAAATGACTTTCACAAAAAAACGAACTAGGTCTTAATATAATTTTACCAATTTCGCTTCCCCGGTGCATGCATGCTCCGTGCATGTGCGTGTGTGGCTTTTTAATAAAGTTATCAGCGAATCCACGATAACATCGTAAGAAGCAATTTCCGGGTTATTATATTGGGATAATGAAAAACGACGAAAGGAAAAAAATGAAAGAAAAAAAAAAAATCACGCACTCTTTAGGTATATTTTCTGAACGGACAATTCTCAGAGAGAGAAGGCTGTAAATGCTGCGTTGGCTTCCAATTTGGGCTATGAGCTGCGAGGAGACAAATTATATACCACTCAAGACAGTTTCTGCACAAGTTCTAAAAAGCGGATCCAGAACATACTCAGATCCATGATTTGCTGTCGTGGACAATGACCATCTTGAGGGGGAGCTTCTCCGTCATTTCATACCCATAGCGGGTTTCGGTAACGTTTGGGAATTTCAAAATCAGGAAACGTTACAGAAACCACTGGCGACTTCCCTTCTTCCACTAACAAAACCTGGAAGTGTAGGCTGCGAGCCCATCTCGGATGAAGGGAAGGGTTCCCCATCTACTGTCCAGACGCAACCACGCATACAACGTGGATATTCACGCAAATAATGCTCATTTTGGAGCAAAGCTTCCATGTCTTGGCCTATTCTTCGATGCCTTCTTGGGAAACCAAGGATGTAGACGGACGCACGACACGGGACAGAGGCGCCCCAACAAAGTCTTCAGAAAAGCCAACCATAATTCCATCACGCCCTTTGGGTAACCAAGTACCCCTGAAAGGCGGCCCCCCGCAGCGTGTGTTGGCTACACAAACGGCCCCATCGTTCAAGCCTCGCCTTCAGGGGCACCCGGCCGTAGTGACCCCGCCATTTAGGCAGCATTCAAAAAACGACAACGTTTCGCCATTAACGGCCCCGTCCCAGCCCCCTTCACACCCCCGGCATTGATTTAGCCCCCGTGCAGCCCCATTCAATGCCCGAATGCACGCCATATTTCACCTCCTGAAAATCATCTAGCCATGCTTGGGTAACTCGCCTTTACCGTTGGAAATTACCCAAAATACGTTATGGCCTTTTCATTCGGACCATCGCTCCGGCATGTCAGAAGTTAAACGCCGCATCGAAAAGACCTGTCACGCTTATTATTTGGCCAAAATATTCACATTCATGCAAAAATAATTGAAAATGTCTATAGGCTACCAGAAGATGTGGGCCACTTTTGACCTTTCCACTACATTCAACTTTGGGTTCATATACTATAACTACATGCCTTGAAACAGAATATATACAGTACATGTACTTTAGATAAAGCCAAGAAAAATTTACCAGAAGTTGATGATACACGTCCGGAGGCAACTGTCCAGTGTTCAGGTTCAGCGCGATGGTTTCATGCGCCCAAGACGATACTCGATATTTGCACTACATGTATTTGAATTCTATACACTAATAAATGAAAGTAAATGTGTGGAAAGTAGTTAACTCTGACGATTTCCCTCTTCGTGAAATGACACGACTGATGCAGCAGTAGCTACAATAAAGCGTTCACTGTAGAAAAAAATGGCGTACTGTCGTAAATATTTTATGCAACGACCTTCATCCATAATGAAATTAGGCAATGTTCACTGATTTTTAAGGTTGAATTGCTAATTTTCTAGTAATGCCCACTTTTAAGGCGCTTCAATTAAGTGGAGTTTTGTTTTCGAAATAATTCTCATAGGTGGAGTGTCGGTCTACGGCGCTCGACAATAAATAAAAATACAAAGAGACAAGCTGAATGAAGTGAAAATGGCTTTTGAAACCACTACAAATTAAAAAGTTCAGTTACTAAAATCCAAAAAAAAAGGGGGGGAAACGTCGGGGAAAACCGTGGCGGGAAAATTAAGGTATATGCCTATACCCATAATGCTAGGAAATTCGATACAAACTCCTGAAATGTATAAAATTTGAATATTTCCTCAATGTACTGCTGTAATACAGTATTTGTCGTTCGGTATATCCTCTCATATTTAAAATTGTTTGCAGTTCTATATATACACATTAATTAAAAAATGAACAATCAGTAAACAAATAAATATTCAAATACATCCATGCAATAACCAAATGTCCAATTGATACTGTACTTGACGTACTGTATGAATATTTTTTTCATTTGAAAATAATTCCTTTTGCAAAATGCGTAATTTTGATATATGGAAATATTCAATTTACACATGTTTAAAAACCTCAAAAATATATATGTTTAATATGTCCATTTGTTTTGTTTTAACTGGATTTTAAGTCCAAAAGCGCTTATTAAAATGTTAAAAATCACTCAATTAGTCCTGCCATATACATGTACAGTGTACATGTAAAACGATGACCTGCATCTTGAATGCTTATAAGGTCACCTAAAAAACTCGGTCAAGACAGTCGTATACACAAAATCCATGCATCCCATGCCTATACAGTAGGCTACAGTATATACTTTCCCAACGTTCGCGCCAAACCCGAAAACATACTTACAGGAAGACACGGTCATAAATAACCTTTTAATTTTCCATCGGGCCCATAAGTCAAGTACTAGTAATTTACGATCCTCGGGTGAAAAACAAGGAGAAAAAAACGACGCAAAAACCAAACGACTTTTGACAATATTTCTAAATCAAATCTTAATTATAACATTTCGAAAATCCTGCAGTATCTCAATGGCTTGAAGCCACTCTTCTAACCCGAAAATTTATAATCCGCAAGTTGGGCCAAAAAAAAAACAAAAAAAAAACAGCGCGCATCGCTCATGCTGGAGCAAAAAATGACCCTCTGAGACCCTTCATCAACAACAACCCAGACAAATGGCTCAACTCAAATTAGTTTGTCTCAGCCACGCATGCAGCGCTAAATTAGCAACCATGAATGCGTTTAAAGCAGATTTCGTGTTTCCCTCATGGGCTCGTGCGGTTTCGCTTTACCCATGGACCTTCCTGGTAGAAAATGGAGTGCAACTTTGATCTTTATCGATAAAATCGACGTTATAGTTTGGACGTGGCTCCGCCAGGAGAACTGTCCGTCAGCCGGAGCAAAGGGGGAGGGCACCAGTCACGAACCATTGGCAACCCAATTACTCGATTGAAATGTGATGAAGATAGGCATCGAGAAGAGGCACGTGGGCCGCATTGTGTCCATCGCCAAGACGTTTATATATCCATGGCAATAATGCCACTTAAATCCATCATTATTTTATGGTGGCGCGTAAAACCCGCGTCGTTAAATAAATGGCAGCAGTACGGAGCTAAGGAGCCAATAGGAAGTGACCCCGGACTGCTGCCGAAAAAGTAATGTGCGCCACTATAGGGCTATATGTGCATTGCGACGAGAAAATCGAATCCCACGATGATGAGATTCATGGAAAATGCACTGGGCTATTAGCCTTTGCAGGATCCAATCGAAACGAGCCATGTGACTAAGCGGCCTATCGAAACGCATTTGCAGAAATCGGAATTTGAGATGCATATACTGTAAAAATCAAACTGCAAGCACGAGTAATTTGGGTCTTTGTGCTGGGGTGACTTCCCTTTCTTCCGAAAGCTGCTGCTGCAGTCATGGATTGCACTATAATGTAATTTCAAATGAAAATGACAGACCTTTTTGGTTTATTGAAAGTCGAATTGAGACTTCAAACTGAACTTTTAAATAACTCACAATTTGGAAGAATTTTCTATATGGATTACGATTTGAAATATACAGAATTTAAATTTGCAGGCCGAATTCTCAAGAGTGACGTATACGAGAAACCTCTTTTGCGATAATTTCAATTTCATCGCGTTCATGGTATTTCGTCCTGAAATTGATACGTGAGAAATCCGACAAAGAATTGTCGTATTTTATGAATATTGTATTGTTGCCAGCGAAATATTGTACAATATGACGTTTATAGAATTTGAAAAGCGGATATACCAAACTCATTGATAACGTTTTGATATCCAAAAAATCCCTTCGCGCTCCATTTACAAATTGTTACTCATCGAACTTTCGTTTTTCGTAAATCTTTCATGTTGCTGATAATCGAAGGTGTCGCTTTTTTAACCTCGCGCTATATGCAAGTTTCCCTTTGGCCAAAAGCGCCACCTAACGACGAAAAAAATCGTGATCCAATCGATATTCATACTGTTTACAACGTTAAGGCGTTCTTAAAGTTTTAAGACTGTCATAAAACCTGCATGCTATAAATAATCTATAAATGTGAAAAGTATTTCCCCCAACATATAAGTAGGTATTTCCGCAATTCTTTAGGTATTAAAAAAACACTGCTCCCAATTTTTTATTTCAAAAAGTAAGAAAATAAGTTTAAAAATAAAACTTAAATGAATTAGGCGATTTCCCATCTTTTGCCTCTTAATTCATTAGCGTTCGATTTTGAAATATTTCCATATTTAAACTAGACTTTTTTTAACTACTCGGGAAAATGCAAGAATTGGACCCACTGCAGAAATACAGTAAGAGCAACAACAAAAAATTATGAAAAAAACGCAAACCCTTACTATCTTATTGTTTGCAGCATAAATGTTTCAAAATGTTTCCGTTACGTGTATTCCGGAAACAATATCACCTATGATTACAAATATTCATAGCTGATATAATTTTACAAATTACCAAATTTAATTTCTAAGAAAATACTAACTTATTTCAAATACACTTTCAAACTTCACAGTTCAAGTTCGATATACTGTACGCACCATATATACAGTATGTACAATACGTCATCATCGTGCACAAGCACCCACTCTGCAATGTACACATACATGTATTTGGGCGACCTTGCTATTTCGCAAAAATCACAGTTGTGCACACAAAACATATAAGAGAATTTCTTCTTGCGATGAAACTGATGTAATTATAACATTTTCTTTGAAAATTATCAGCGAAATGGAATTTTTTAACACGGTTTAAGCGCCACAGGAAAGCGCCTACCATGAAGCTTTCCACTACAGCATCATTAATACGGATACTTCAGCGCCATCTATTGACAGCCAGTTGCAAGTAGAGAAACGCTAAGTACAGGTTGTCTAACGAAAACTTCCTCAATCAACGAATTACTATATGCACACGTACATACATGAAACTGTTAATAACAATAATCAAGCCATGTTTAAAAACTTCGAAAGACGTTACATTTATTGGCATTTTGAAAAGTTGCCAATACGTAAATAACATATGTACATGTACTGTATATAAATTATAATCCAAAGTTGAGCGTGCATGATTCGTATTATTATTCGTGAAATACATTTGTCCATATAATATCCGTAAAAAACATAGGCCTACATACTAATTAAAATGGTTAAAATTTGACTTTAACGCCCTTTTTAGGGGGCCCTCAACTAACCTAAATTTATATACTGTAGAACAATATAAGTGTAATCAGCATACATGTAAAATGACATTTTTTATTATCCTGCAGATTTGATTACCGTTATTACCACTTGTAGGCCTATTTAGGTTTTTGTTAAGTTTCCCCATCCCCCCTCCCCAAATTCATTCAATATATTTGGGTTATACAGTATGTACAATTTTAAATGCCATAGGGAATCCTCTCTTTATTAGATGCACATATAGCTACTTATAGCTACGCAATTCATGAATAAATGATGGTGATGCACAAGTGAACTAAAGTTAAACATTGACTGAAATTGGCAAAGTTCATCTGGAGCATCAAGTTTGAAATATTCCATATTCAGTGATAAGGATATACATGTACAAGTAGAGTCATTTTGGGATGCAACAGACATCTGATCGGCCATTTTATTCGATCAAAACCTGCTGAACGGATTTTTTCCTATATTGCCCCATGATAAAAAAACCGCTTAATTGGATCACTCATCGCTTAATTCGATGAAATTGCCTCATGCCTACTGAACGCAAACAAGTTTGAGCTGCTTTTATACAAGCACGGGCACGTTTGAACAACTTGCAAGCGTGCATATAAGCATCTAAAGCATCAGCGCTGCAGCGGCTGCAACCAGATAGATTTTCTGCGTTATTATCAAGTAGGCCTACTACTTATAACTTTTTTTTTTCCTTTTAAAGATATGTAAATACATATATACGATTAATATGTATATTTCTAAAATACAGAGCAAATTATTTTGATAAGGTCAATGTAAAGCGTATTTTTCACATTCATCGCTCGAACCAACGTGATCGAATTAAGCGGCTTTCACTGTACATGTAACCTACTGTACTCTAGAATGTGTGCATCCATGAAGCTCAATGCATATTCCCATAGATGGCGCTGAAGTACACTTTGGCGACCACTGAAAATAGCTTCATCGATTGAAATCGATTACCTGACAGGACTACCAGTTGATGCAACTTTGGCCAGCACGCGTTCGACTTCCGACTGTAGCGCAACTCGGCGTTAATTAGAATGACCATCTGAGTGGTCAGTGTGACCACTCCCACAGTCACAAGTACTTCCTAGCAACAGATGGTTTCTTTTCCAGGTTGCAGAACACAATACAAAAGCGTACAATTTCAATAGGGAGTAAAAAAGCCGACAAGAGCCGAAGATGACTTCTGATAATGTCGACTTGTTGAAAGGAGCAGGAGGAGCAACGGAGGCGGTTATTGGTGGAAGAGGGACATGGGGGGTTGCAATGGAGGGAGGGAAGAAAGGGTGACCTGAAAGGTGTTTATGTGGTTTATGTTATGCCAAGTGCGCGGAAGGGCTCGCGTCCATCCCGCGCGCAGGCATCAACGTCCCCTCCGTCCCTTCAATATTCCTGGATCTGGGCAGGATGGATACCCCATGGATCCGGACCCCGGTCTTCGGCGGAGTTTTGTTAGATCTCAGCAGATGCAAGATGCCTATCTGCGATGTAAAAGCGAAAAGATGGTCCGATTTGATAAGTTGGTAACAGTATTGTGCCCCCTCCAAAGGCCCTCTTCAGAGGACCCTCGACTAAGCTACTGGGCATTGTTGGATGCCATGCCTGGGAAGGGATGGAACAGTGCGGGGAACCCTCGTCACCGTTTTGTTACAGTACGCTCATAAGCCAAATCTGAATGACACGTTTTACTCCAGCCAGATAAGATGCGTGGCAAGATTGGGCTGGAAAAAAAGTTTCGCTATATAAACGTGTGGGAATGGTTAAAAAAAAGTAGAAATCAACGAAATGCTGCGACTGGAAGTTCGTGGACGTGGCAAATGTCGAGTCTGAATAAATATGCACGGACACTCCCTGTCTTGCAAATGCATTAATACTGAAAGTATTGACCGATGTGGTGCACAATCAAGTCTATCCTGGTGCAAAACAAATCCAACGGGTTTTTCTTTAAAAGAAACTTTGATTGAATAATGTCATTTTGATCATTTCATGGATGATAACATCGATTCCTTAAGTTACGTCCACACGGGAGGTAACATACAAGAACGTTTTGTTGCTAATTAATTATTGCAAGTTGGTTTAATAAGCTTGTTTCCAGATACAAATGGCAACAGTTAGCAATTGTTTCCATTTCCATTCCAACAACATTTCCAAGTTGTTAAAAAAAATTCCCTTACCGATGACAATGTAAAAATTGAAATGTACCAAGATTATCCACAATTTTGCAAAATCTACACACAACAATATTCAATATTTTGCAACATTCACTAATGTAAAATTTTGAAAAAAAGAAATTCAAAATTAACAAAGGAATCTTTTGAAAAAATTTAAAAAATAAGCTGAATATTTTTTGAAAATATGCAAATTAGTAAATGTAATGGGTAAATTTTAAAAAAGCTCGTAAATTGGCCCTGAGCTAACCTTGCACATTTACGTGGTCCAAATTTTGGACTGATTGACACAACATTAATACGTTGAATTTCCCTGATATTTTCAAAATATTTAAGGCATTCTTCCCTGATATATCCCTGACTTTTCCAGGTTTTCCAGGACTTGGGGTACCCTGCTATGTTTTCTACAGTATGGACGTGTGTAAGTTTATACTCATGATTGCCTTAATATAAGCAAAACTGATTCTGTGCATTTTTCAACATGGATGAAATTCACCTGTCGCAACACGTGAATGTATTCCCACAACCATCAGAGCGTGTTTTTCAAAACATTCAGTGGGATAATATGGGGCATAAAAGGAGAAATGTTATTTGGAATCGTTAAAATCTCGTTCTTTCTCCGTTAGTGCCCCATCGCATTATGTTCCAATTAGTCCAAAATCACGTTAAACCAAAAAGCAGCCTGAAGGAAATTGCACGCTATCAGAAAGCAGATACCTGAGGTGTTGCAATTAAATCATTGATCCCAAATTTATGAGGTTGAATGCAAATGAAGTCGTCGTTGGGGCTTCATTATAGACGAGACAAGAAAAACTTGTAGGTAGTGCAGATGTCTCATACATGTAAGAATTAATAGGGCATTGCTTTTAGCCCCATCGTGAGGGAATTAACAGCAATATGTATGCAGTGTGAAAGTCGTTATACGATCTCAGCGATAAATGTCAACCGAGAGATAGCTATTTACAACGAGCTATCTTCCAAACTGAAGGTTAAACTATAAATTAAAAAGGTAATGTCATTCGATGCTGAAATAACCCAAGGTTTTTTGGGGCTAGGGATATTCAACGAACTATTGCTATAGCCCAAATCATCTAAATTAATCTACAAATTAAATTACGAGTTTTAAGAAACCTTTTCTATAGCACCTTTTAAAAGTTTTAAAGTTTATGGAATTTGCATTTGAATTACAATAGTATACATTTGGTATTCAAAGTGCCTGAGTATTGGAGTAAATTAATTTTTTGAAACGACCATGCGATTGATGGTAGGCCTACTGCCCTAATCGATCCTAAATGGCAATAAACCAATTAACGATTTACCACAGAAGATGCAGCTGATATAAGTGTAATATAGATATCAAATGTAATCTTAGAATATAATTAATTGACGAATTATACGCTCCCTTGATTCACGATTGGCCAATTGGCTTAAATCGATCACTGCCAGCGCATATAGGGTGTGATAAAATCTACAGAATTTCGCAATTATGTTTTATTTATAGGGCCGTAAAGAAGGAACGAAAACCATATGATAATCGTTGAAACATGTTAGCATCGTCGTAGTCACCTTTCCTATAGCCTCATCAGAACATTATTTCTCAGAAAATTTTGAAGCATTCCGTAAAGTTTCCAGCGTTGCGCGGAAAACCGCACCGAAAAAAAAACAAACTATAATTCATTCATGATTTTAATGAGAACGCATTCGTATTTTCAAAAATTCCAGTGAACCACAGAAACTTGTTTCATTATAAAAATCATTCAGTTATCGCGTTAATTACACGTTTCATTCAAGCTTTGCATTGAATAACTGAATATACATGTATACAATTGTAGATAACGTGATTTGCAATTGCACTTTTCAGAACAGTTCTATATTTTTGGAAAGATAACGTGCATGCAGGGTTTAGTGTTGTACATTTTTGACACACGGGAGCCATTAACAAGTGCCTATTGTGCTTTGTTAGAAAATGTCAACATAAAACTACTCTATACACTTGTGTATTATCGCCATATACAGTATACACTTTAGTTTTGAGCTAGTTAAAGACTTGTCATTGTTTTCAGAATCAAAAAGATTAATCAAAAAGTTAATCCAGCATTCAAAAGACAATACACAAAATTTAAATTCCGTAACAGTCTTGAGCCCCCAAAGGTGTGGAATTGCTTGTAAACAAAACTGATAACAATGCTAATCGTGCATGCATGCTTTATAATTTCATTTGGAGGAAATCTTGTTACAGTAGAACCTCCTTAAGAAGGACTCGCTTTATACGAATTTCTAATGCGAACTTATTCTCACTCCCTATCCTATATATAGGTATGGACGAATAATTTTGATTTCTTTGTCGAAGACGAAATCCGATTTCGGATATTACAAATATTCGGCTAAATGGAATGAATTTTTGAGATCCCTAGCATTCGTGCTATGTTATGTCAAAACGAACTTTAGTCCATATGAAAAAAAAGTATCCGTTATACATTATAATGGAGAATTCCCCGATAAAAGTTGCAGCTATACGTGGGGTATTTCATCTAAACTTCGATGATAATATAAACTGGTTTAAACGAACAAATGTTGACGTCCCTCAAGATTCGTCTTAAGGAGATTTGACTTGATATCAGATGTCGTCCTATTAATACTAAACGTTTCTTGCTGCACATGCAAAGCAAACATTTTCCAGAAAGAAATGAATTTTTCGTGATTGCACGGCTAAGCGCAAAAAGTGCAAGTGGCTCCAGTTCGCGGCCAACCTCGGCATCGCTTTTAGTCCATGCAAAATTACGGGTCAGTCATTCTTTGTTGACCCTTGTGTAACTTTTTCTAATTCATGAGTGCGTAGTGCCGCCATATACAAAGCGTAATTTCGTGAATATACAGTACAGTATGTACATTTTCTTTAAGGAAAAAAAAAGAAGAAAAAAATGTTATTAAGGATACGTTAATAGTGGACGGGCTCAAGGGGAAATTAAAAGGTGCTTTTTAATTTATGATGTTTTCTAATCCAAAGTGTGAGGTTGGTTTATTCAGTAAAGCCAAACACGTCTACCCCATCAGCGGTAAAGTTGATCAACTTGGCCCCTATAGATCCGCGTATAAATCACAGATTTTCGGAGGGAAGAGTCAGCATGTTTCATTTTTCAAAAAATGCTGGCTAAGCCTATGGGGCATCTGGGGTCATTTTCTCACAATGGGCGTTAAATTGCATGCGAAATGACCAAGACCGCCCTTTTTTGTTTTAGATTTCCATCGCCAGCATCTATACGCCACTGCATTTTCGGCTCGTAAATACGTTGCCTGAATGGGTCGTTAATAACGAAACTAATTCCACGCATCGTGCGTTTTTAAGGTCTAGATATTTGCATGATATACGCAATTAAGCAAATAAAGAATAAGCTCGGGCATCCGACAGCCAGGTTTTCTTAAGCCAACACGTTGTCGTAAATTCAAATGCCCTTGCCGTAAACACTCGCTAATAAGTCTGGTATTCAAACACGAGTCAAAACAAAGTCAAAATTACGACCGACCTTATACAGCAACTAAAGGAATGCGGCTGCGGAGATATACATTGTATTATATAGGTACATGAAGACTATATAATGACGGGAACTCCCCGAAATTTGCGAAATTTGTTTTTTATACACAATTTGCTCGACAAGTTTTAAAGGCAAACCAATGCCAGGCAGCAGTCAATTCGAAGAAGTGAAGACAAGAGATTAAAAAAACAACAACTTGAAATTAACAAAATTAAGTTTATAAATCATATGAAATTTATTCCACCGCCGAACACCACTCAAACATATATAATGTAACATGAAAAATTAAGACAACGAAAACATAACATGATATAAATATACATTTTTTTTAAAAAAAATTCTTAATAATTTTTTTTTCGCGCGATAATAAAAACTTGAACATCTGCATGGAATAAATGGAATGATTTTAATGTTGCGTTTCTTGGTCTGATGAAAAGTAACATGAATTTATCTTAATAAACAATTCAGATAAAAAAAAAAGCTTGGTTCCCTCAAGAGTGTCTTGTATAGCAACATAAATATACTGTATATATGAAACTTTATACCTTTAACAAAAAATGTTATATCTCCGCAATAGTCCACTTCAACCCCAACATGAGGTTTTGAAATGGTTAAAGAATCTCAAACAATGGAGCGACATATTTCTTGAGGTAGAAACATTTCCTATTCAAAGAGTTTAAATTTAAAAATGCTTTGAACAAATATTGTACATGGTTTATACTATAACTTACAAAAATATACAGTACGTGCATCACTGACTTTATTTTCACTGATGAAATATGCTCTAAACTGACCATTAGGTTGATCTGAGGAATACGTTTGCGTTTTCTTCAGCCCAGCAACCATATAATTACACAAAGGCTGAACTTTATATTTGCACGCTCGGTTGCTTTTAACACAAAATTATCTTTAATTAATAATGTGGATACAAAAAAAAGTATGGGCCTATGGATAAATCTATAGCTTGGCAGCTGGAGTAGTAAAATAACACCGCGCCTTTCTATCACGTCTTTCGAGTGGGGTTGGCTCACAAGACGCTATTTATAGGGTTTTGGGCAATGCAATTCATTACCAAAAAAAGTGCTGTTAATTATGGGTTATATATGAACGCCGATTAACACCTAGAACATACAGGCCTAAAGGAGTAGGCCGGACACAATTTGTCCAGCCAGTTTTTAAAGTTATCTGGGAAAAATGCCGGCAATAACACGTGTTAATGGCCACCCCCAAAAGGCAGAACAGATCCGCTGCAGTTTTTCATTACACCACACTGTACCGAAAGGCATAGTCAAACTTTTTCAACGTATAATTAAGGCACCGGCACGTTAATTATTGAAAGTGAACTGGAGGCACGCAATCAGTCTTATATTCAGTAACCCGATGAGAATTTTCCAATGCGTAAACCCGAAACCCCGTTTATCATCGCTTTAAGGCAGGTTTCTATTAAAACCATAAATCCAAAAATCCAACACGTAACCATTTTGCAGAACTTTACAAATGTTTTATTTTCCTGAATAGGTATCTATTTATCCCTCCTCATTTAATTTTAAAACTAACTCAGAGATTACATAGAAATTAAGCAGCCTTTGGTGCTTGTTTCTAGTTTAATTAACAACACCCAAAAAATGTTGGGGACCTGATGCAATTTTAAAGAGAATGAGTATTTCTCGAATACGAAAATTTGAAACTTTGGCTTAGATATAGTTGCACCTTTGATTTCTGATTGTTCAATTTGTTTGTTTGAACTTAGTTTCATAAATAACATTATTAAAAAAATATTGTAAAGTATAAAACTATACCTTCAGACAAAGTTGTCTACATACATGTACAGTATGAATGAAAATCTTCTACAATGAGACACACTCCTGGTTGTTATAGTATTTCTGGTAATTTCAGAAAATTTATTATATATAGCTAACAGAAAACATTACCTGTATATCCTCAAAGTTTTAATCAAACAAAATAGATATAAGCTAAGGGCGTCAGCAGCCATGATTTTGTAAAAAAAATTCCTAAAAGTTCTACAACAATTCCGTTCCACATACTTCCCAAAACTATAACATTCGCTCAAACATAAAAGATACAACAGTTTAAATTTCTCCCGGACCCAATCACGAGCGTACAAATCATTCGTTAAAACAAAACCAACAGCAACATCCTGTATGGTATAGTGAAAGCAATAGGAAATTAACAGGTTTATTAAAAGAATCGGGAGAAAAAGCATCCAAAGGCATGCAGCAACAAAGTTCTCCCCCTCAATATGCTGTCACTATTTGAAGAGATTTCGATGAACTGCGAAATCATTAAAGTCGCATAATTTCCGTCGATTGGCGTTCCCTCACATCTAACGGTGTTCTCATTCTCAGTCGTAAATTCAATTTCCTTTCCATTGTTCAATCCAATATTTTGCGAAAAAATAAACTGTGGTACGGTTATCTTAATGTAAAGAGCGGGCTTGCCACGTGGACAAACAATGCGTCTTCAAAAGCAAGATGAAACTCAATCAATGTTTCGGAGTCTTCTTACGTCAACATTGCGTGAATAATAAAATACAAAAGAAAACGTATCAACAAAGTTACAAAGTGAACAACGCTTCTTTAATCATACGGTACAATAGATTTCCTGCCGATCGTAAGTAAAACCACGACAAAACTATACACATTAAAAACAATCTTAGGGATTCGTTCAGTATTCGCGCATAAATTTTATTGGATACCACTAACAATACAGAATTTTTTCGTGGCGCTTTTTTCAAAAGTAAACGAACGCTCCGACTTAAGAAAAAGTTTTGTAATAAACTATTTTACTTTCGCATATTTTCGTGCAATCATGATGAAACCGGTTTAACAATAAAAAAATTCATTTTTAAGCCAAAAAGATGTGAATTTATGGCGGATTCAGCTGGGCACACCAGGTGTACGTTTCTGCCCCCGTTCCATTCAGCTGGGCAATGGTGCATTCTTTAGTGAAGTTCATTGGTGCACCCTACGTTCAGTATTCGACTGTTTATACCCCGTGCATCGGATGTACACCGCCTACACCGTCGAGGACCCAAAATGGCAGATTCATAATTCATTTACGCGTGATGACGTGTCATATGCGCGGTGCAAGCTCATGACGTCGCCGGGGCATCACATCACATTTGTCCAGGCGAGCAGGCGAGCCCAAAGTTACGGAGCCCTGCATAGGAAAAATAGACATCTTATTTATTTTTTCTAGAAAAAAGACAAAAATTTCTATTTTCCTATTTAGGACTCCGTACAAAGTGGTAACTTGTTAATATTTGTGTATAAGGAGACAATCGTTACTGAATTGTCCAAAATCGCGAATTCTTTTTCTCTTAACGCTTTCACATTTTACGAGTAAAATTTTTCAAAAATTTGCACGTTTAAAAAGAACAAAATTGCAAAATTTTCAACGTTTTCCGAGGGACAAAATTGCGAAATTTGCTACGTTTTCCGAGGGACAAATTGCAAAATTTTCCACGCTTTCCGAGGGATAAAATTGCGAAATTCACCATGTTTTCTGAGGGACAAATTGCAAAATTTTCCACGCTTTCCGAGGGACAAAATTGCGAAATTTCCCACGTTTTCCTGGGACAAATTTGCAAAGTTCTCCAGGTTTTCTGCAACATTTTCCACGTTTTCTGGGGACACAATTTAAAAATTTTCCACGTTTCTTAGGACAAAATTTTCCACATTTTCCGAGTACAAAAATTCCCACATTTTCAGAGGACAATTTTTAACATTTTCCGAATGAAAATTTGTCTAGTTTTTTTAAAAAAATGTCATGCAAAAATTTTAAAAAATTGTCATTATAAAATTTTGAAAAACATGTTCCTTTGGGGAAATCCATAAAGGACGTCCGGCAAAGGGGGAGGGGGGGTTTGTGAAAATGGGACAAAGGCGGAAAGAGGGGGGGTTCAAGGAAAGTGGACGTCCGGATTGCAACCGGACCTGGGCTTAAACTGTCATCAGTTTTACAGGTTAAATTGATTGCATTGGTATTTTTCTTGCTAGATAAATTAAAGTATAAGCAAATTTGCTGATTTCTTCAGCTTACAAAGCCTGCATCTGCCCATTACTGCCCCTGTATGGAGGAAGAGTTCATTTTGGCCTTAACAACTGGGGGGGAGGGTTAGGTATTTTAGTAAGGGAAATTCCCCATTTTCTGGAAAGCTGTGAATTTGTCCAGTTGGTTCAATGGTGCAGGCAGACTCAGGCAGTTCACTGTTCCAGTAATATTTTAGATAAACATACACATTGGTAATACTGGTAAGAACATTTTGATAAAATAATTCAACCTCCTTTGAATTAATTGATTAATCTTATGGTTGTTTTTGTGAAGTAGTTTTTCCATATGATAGTATTTTCTTTGACTTAATTTTTAGCTTTAAATGAGCATCACATAATTCTGGATAAATTTGGCACACATTGGAAATACTAGTAAGAACATTGACCAGCAATTTTACAATTAAACATGCTAAAACACCATCAGAAGACAAAGCTCATGAAGACTTACATAATGTCAATGATCAGCTTGCAAAATTATGTGGCATGAAGAAAGCTGGATTACTCAAAAGTGAACTGGGTGAACAAATTAAACAATTGAATGCCCCTAAAATGCATTGGAAAGAAAAATTGAAGGACTTGTTTCTGACAGAAATCGGAAACAGAAACGAAGAGCTGCATTTAAACTAAGCTTGCAAGAGATTGCAACTGATAATCCAGAGAATAATAAAAAATTAAAATATTTTACCAGAAACACACTGGTCACCCATCAGTTCAGGAAGACAAGACTTCATTATTGCAAACAATTATTGACATAGCTACAGCTAGTGCGGATGCTGATGACTGAAGAACTGAAATGACTAATACTTGCAAGACACTTGATGATTTGAATGAGGCACTGACAGTCCAAGGATTTGTGATATCTAGATCCGCTACTTATCTAAGATTACTACCAAACCGGGCAAATATAAGAGAAGGGAAACGTCATGTAACAACGGCTCCTGTTAAACTTATAAGTGCAAGCAATACAGCACATCGAAGACATGAAGATGGGCACTTTGCTTCAGCTACAATTTCGTATCTTAAAGATCTAGCTGGAATGTTAGGAAATAATTCGGTCTTCTTCTTAAGCCAGGATGCCAAGGCAAGAGTACCACTGGGACTACCTGCTGCAAATAAGCAAGCCCCCTTACTTATGCATCTTGAATACAAGATTCAGCTTCCTGACCATGACTGGGTGGTAGCCAGTCAACAAAAATTAATACCATCAGCTTATGCTGCATGCTTGATAAAGGATGAAGTAACATATTCTGGTCGAACATTCATTGCCATTCGTTCTGGAAAACATAAATCAACATCCGCTCATATCCATGCTAGAGATTTTAAAATACTCAACTCTCCCTGAATTTAAAGATACAATGTGCACAGTGACAGGTGCAGTCAAGCCAATTGTAATTGTGAAGTGGATGGTGGGTCATGCAATGTTAATTGCCACACATGCTTCAGGACAATCTGCATACAATGCTGTAGAAACACAAATGGCCCCACTATTCCATGACTTGTCAGGGTTAATTTTACCTCATGATTATTACGGCAGTCATTTGAATTCTAGATGTGAAATCATTGACATTGATCTGAGAAGAAGAATTTTCAAACAGCATGAGAAACACTTGCTGAAGAATGGAGTAAAACCGTTATTAATGAGCACCAAGTAGTTGCACAATTTGTACCTGCCGATGAAATAGCTCAGAAAGCAGGAATACCTTGTGAGCAATGGAAATTCAAACATGTCTGTCAATCACAATACTGTTTACAAATTGTCAAGTGCAGAGATAAAGAATGCTGTGGGCTCTGGCGAACAAATTACTATGATATAATATCTTTGTTCCTGCCTACCCCAGTTCCATTTGTAAAAACCTGCCATGGAATATCAGCAGTTGAGAGAACTCATTGTGAAATTGGACATTATGAGAGTTTATCAACACAGATTTTATTCCAGCACTTAAAAGCTAAAGACAAACTTTACTTCCTTGTTATTTAATTATTTCTGTCCATCCCTCAAGACTGAAATTGAAAAACGAGTGTGCACTGCTTGTGGCATGTATTTTGCATCAAAAATAGCAGTCACAAAACACATGCACAAATCCCTAAAACAAGAGGAGACAACTGCAGGTATCCAGGAGACCAAATCTCAGACAAAAGCAGCCATGATACCGTGTTCCCGCGCAAACAATGGCATGACACTATAGCCCCGGGATAACAAAAAATCTCTGCACATTTGGTTTCATGCCACTATATACCGGGGTTACGTCAATTTAAACTGAGGTATGCCAATTCACAGGAAAAAAGTTTTCCAGTTCAACACGTTGTTTTTTGCCAAAGTTGCAATACAGACCGGCCAATTCCTAAATTGGTAACTGTTCCTCGAATATTTGAATTGTTTTCATCTAATTTCTGTAAAGCCTTCAGCTTTTCTTCAACTGTATGCGATTTACGGCTCAGCATGGCCGTGCTCCGAATGATAACTGTTTGATACTGTACCGGTAGGGGCGTTATTTGACCAACTGGTACATTCAAAATAATAGGCTGAATAACACATGAATTGTGGGATTTAGGTAGCAAGTTGGGTGAAAAGGGAATTTCCGGAAATTTTACCCCTACATATAACAGCATTGCCCTTATCCCCGGGTGTAGTGGCATGCTGTTCTCCCTCTACCTATAGCGCTATGCCGTTGTTTGTGCGGGAATACGGTAAATAAGTTAGTTTGTCATACTTGTTTAGAATGATTGTTGTTGTGTTTTAAATGTATACGTGGCATGTAAGGCGAATTTTGACACATACATGTACAGCAACCATTTCAACGCAGGTCTAATCCACGTGTACTTAATTTTTGGAAAACTTAGGCAAAATATCTACAAAACAAGTAAACCCACCTTACTTTTGCATAACTTGTCAACTTTTTTTTTTTGAAATAACAAAAAGATAAAGTTCGCTATTTGTTTAAAACGGAGTTTGTAATCTGATTTCCGAAACACTAACTTTATAAATAAAATTACCAGAAATTCTAAAAATAGAGAAACACGTGACTCGGTATTATCATGTACAATATTAAACTATAAAAGGCGCTCGAAAAATTGGAGGTCAATTTTCGGAGTAAATAGACCCGATGAAGAAAGTAAGCTAAGAAAATTTAAGAAAATGTAAGCTACGTGTAAGTTAATAAACGCAGTTTCGCCGACCTTTGTTCGCCCGAATCAATCATAATAAAAAAAGTTGGCACGAATTAAATTAAGAAACACGCACAAAATTGCACATTCATTATAAATGCACTATATGGTTGAAATTTTGCGATAAACGATAACATCTTATAAAGGAACGGCCAGGGGGAATTTGAGCGGGACCAACAGTGGGTATAATTTCGTTAAAACGTGAAATAAATAGTAATTTGTTGGATGACTGACGACCCTAGGAAAATTACGTCTTTCCGAATTTGGGGCTACTCGCGAAGAATTAATCACGAAACAAATTATATATGGCTTCAATCAATGAGAGCAATAATTTATGAGGCTCAGCCCGTCATTCCTGATTAAATGTTCAACGTATTGCGGCCATTTGCAGCGAGAGCTTTTCACTAATAATTAACGAAATTGCGGAGAAACAAAGAAGGAGGCGCTCACTGACCATCATATGTACTGAAAAACGCGGCTATTTCGGGTCAAGGGAAAACCTATTTACTGAACTGAATACGAACAAATACTCTGTAAATATCAAATCGCATTATACCTGAAATCCAATTTAACACAAAGCCAAGAGTTGCGAATTTGCTAGCACTATACAAAGTGCCTGCTTTACACTACCAAGAAAAAAAGAAATGTTATCAAACTCTTTAAAATTCGATGAGAAATACAGCCGAACCTCGATAAGACGAATCGCGAGGGACGTTGAAATTTGTTCGTTCAAATCGCAGTTCGTTATTATCATAAGTCATGACTTCAACAATAAGAAGTTTCATCGAAGTTTAAATGAAATCCTAACACACATACTGTACTGTACAAGGTTTCCCCAGAAATTTCATTTTAAACTTCCCTTGACTTTTCCCTTACTTTTCTAGGTTTAAAAAAATTCCCTTACCTATGACAACGTGAAAATAGACATTTTCCAAAATTAACACTGGAAAGTATTTTTTTTTAAATTTACTAACGATAATTTTGAAAATTAACATAGCTAGGACAGTTTTTTAAAATTTTTTAAAAATTGCTTGAACATTTTTTAGAATGGGAACATTTTGTATTCGGGAAACCTAAAGAATTTTGAAAATTTGTACATGGAAAACGTGGATAATTTTGCTGATTTAAACGTGGAAAACGTGATAATTTTTTGCAAATTTTTACTCGGAAAATGGGCCCTAAGCCAACATTGTAGAAGTATTAATTTTGAATCGCCATGACTGCGTTGAGTTACCCTAACTTTTCCAGGTCTAATGGAATCCTGTGTATAATAATAATAAATGCAGTTTTTCCATATACAGTAGGACGAACTGTATATATGAATGGGAAGGTGCTGCAACTTTAATCGTGGAATTTCACGTAATAAAATGCATTTCTTTCACATTGTCTTATCTCTTGGAATTTCGAAAATTCACTAGTTTTAGCCAAAAATGCGCCATATTCAAATTCGAGATTCCTTTTAAACGAAAAAAATTACCATTACAGTGTATTAGTCCATATCCTAAACCGGGGACTGGAAATGAGTTGGATCTATCAGAAATTAGTATAAAATGAGTTCGGGCTAACAGAAATTGGTATGAAAGGAGTTGGTAGTATCAGAAATTAAGCGAGTTCTTCTTAATGTTGTGTAAACAAACGATAATAACGATCGAAATATAATGATCAAAAAAGGACGAAAAACAATAAACTAACATTTCAAAAACGACGTATACCAAAGTTTTTGAATTTTCTGTACGTCTTATTCTTGCTTTTCTAAGCATAATCCACCAACATTTGTCTTAATTTGAAAACGAGGGCAATTTTCCGTTCAGACCCTCTTCAAACTCCGGTTAAGTCCTATGGTAATAAACGGCATTTTTAATAGCAAAATAAAACCTACGATGCCGATGCCAAAACACGATCACCATGAAGCAATTAACGAAGTCAAAGACATAATTAAACGACCCTAAAAGCCATGCGGAGCAACCTCAGTAGGGTGTTCAAAATTTAATTATACAGGGTGTCTGAAAAAAACAAATGCACCTACTGTATCACTATCAGTGTTATCGTCATACATATCAAATGAATCTTAAGACACGTATGGACTTTATCCAACTTAATATTTTCTCGAATCATAGCGTTAACTTTCAATGTCGCGAACTTGGTTGCATCTAACTTAAGTTTTCGACTGTTTACAGCTGCAGGGTTCCCCCAGAAATTTTATTTTCAACTTCCCTGACTTTTTCAAAAAAACTTCCCTGACCACGGGTAAATTTTTTTTTAAAATTTACTAACGAAAATTTTGTATTCGGTAAATTTTGAAAATCGGTGCTCGGAAAAAGTGGGAAATTTTGCAATTTTGTGTTCGGAAAACGTAGAAAATTTGTACTCGGAAAACAGAGAGTTTTGAAAATTTGTACGCCGAAAACGTGGATAATTTTGCAAATTTTTACTCAGAAAACGCGGAAAACTGTGCATATTTTTACAAGGAAATGGTGGAAAATTTTGAAAATTTGCACTCAGAAAACGTGAAAAATTTCTACTCGGAAAATGAGCCCTGAGCTAACCATGTAGAAGTATAATTTTGGATCGCTGTGACTACGTTGAAATTCCCTAACTTTTTTTAAAAAAAAAACATTCTTTCCTGACTTTTACAGGTCATTTTCAAGTTCCCTGACTTTCCCAGGTTGTTCATGCCTGGAGTAACCCTGAATATTTGGGGAGAATGCATTCATCCGTTCAAACATAACTTTTTACAATTTTCAGGCTACTTTCGGATTCTTCTATTTTTTTTTTAACTTTTTTTTTTCAATCATTAATTGAGAGCAGGTAGGCTATAGCTTAAAAATCCCTCGACATAAGTTTCTTTCTCTCTTTAAAATGCGAAATAGACAAAGGGAAATGTTGAGTAAGATGAATGGTCTAGATAAGAGTCGAGATAGACTTCAACCTAAACTACTAAAACATGAACTTTCCTATATCTTTCAATAATTTAACGAGGATAATGGGATCTCTTCAGCCTCAAAAAATGCGGAAAATCTCGCTATAACAAATACGAAGGCCTCAATTATGCCTGGAATGCAAATTGTTTCCATCAAATTTCCAACGCACCAATGGCTACGAACATAAAGAGATCCCCATGATTTTCAATTGAGTAATTTTGGGCGAAGAGAGATTATTTCTCCCTCAGATATCCCCCAAATATGCTAACTATTGCATTAGAGAGCCGTAGAGCGCTCGATCCTCGGGCTTTTTTTACATTTTTTTTTCAACTAAAGCATAATCAGACAGAAGGCTCTTTTTTGTGCCTAATCGTTTTTGAGTGCTTCGCTATCACCGTCATCGCACTCACCCTAAGGGCGAGTAATTAGAAAAGAATTAAGATGATTTTCATTTTGCCATCATCAAACTCATCCCCCGAAGTATATGCCGTCGCACGCCTACTAAATAAAGAAGATTTAGGCAACGAAGACAAAAAAAACTTGAAGAAGAAAAAATCTACCCGCAAAAAAAGGCACTCATTAAAAGATAAAAGACTTTTTCAAAAAAATAGAGACGAAAAAGCTGAGCTGAGAAAATAGACGCTATTTAGCCAGACAAGACAGTAAACGAATTGCTAATATTTATATTAAAGACCACAGGGCCGCTTTTTTTACTTGGACCACCAATAAAGAAAGGGGCCATCCATAAAGGACGTCCAGAAAAGCTAGGGAGGGAGGGGGGAGGTATGTGAAAAAAGGGACGAAGGGGAAGGGATGTTCATGGAAAGTGGACGTTTTTAGATGATAAATTGATTGCATTGGTTTTATATTTTCTTGCTAGTCAATTTATAGGCAAATTTGCTGATTTCTTCAGCTTACGAATCCTGCTTCATCTATTAAATAAATTACTGCCCCTATATGGAGGATTGACTTCAAAAACTTGCTGGTTTGGTATTTTTTTAGGGGAAATTCCCTGTTCCCTATAATATTCTGTTGGTCTGTGGTTCACTAATGGTAATATTTTCAATGTAAAATTTTTAAAAAGAACAAATTAAAAATTGCTTATGTAATCAGCATGCTGTTTTCAAAATTGGACGGGACATGGGGGAAGGAAGGGGGGGATAATTACATAAACAGGACAATTGCATACAGGACGTCCATTATGAACGACCCCATATCACGTTGATAAGCTTGAGATTCCAAAATAATTCACGATGCAAGTAATTTTTTTAAATTATTGACATCGTTAGGAAATCGAAATCCTTTTGATGCTGGTGCTGTCGAGTCAATTTGTTCTTTTTCCCAATATTCAGCAACTTGTGAGGTCCGAAACCCAACCCATTTGGATAAATTCCCCATTCCCTCAGAAGGAAAACAACGAGAATAATACACAGAACAGTTTTACATTTTGTTTCCTTTTTTGTATACAAACTAAAAATGAGTTTGTAAATTGTTTATATACTGAAAAGGAAATAAATGATTTCAAAGTCTCGAGAAAAACTAAAGCATAAAAAAATACAGTATACTGCATTAGAAATATTATGGTTTTCGACAACAAGCAGGCCAGTTTCATTAAATAAATTTCTAAATATTTTCCTCATCGTAAAATGCATTTCCTTGAATTTGAGTCTCATATGACGTGTTTTATCAAATAAAAAATATATGCATAGAACATGAAAAATAACAATTCTATACATAGAAAACAAAACGTTTTAAGTCAATGTGACGAAGACTCAATCAGCCAACATATCGTCGAATATATTTACATGCTGTAAGTATCCACGAGAAAAGTTACTTTCGAAAAGTTCTGAATAACTCGTCGTATTTTTTTGTCCTAAAGTAAAGTTTCATCTTTAGGGTATTAAATTTCGTTTAGTAGCCATCATCATCCCTTTTCTACCTCAGCCTGTTCGTGGCGTAACCTGGATATCGCCTAATTTGCATAATGTTATTTTTAGTGCAATCCCCAAGCCGAATGTATCTAGGCAAAGATAAGACAAAATACAAAATGAGCGCTTGTCATAATATTTAAATTAGTCTCGCAAATGAAGCGAGATGAATTTTATCAAAGCTGAACCTCGAATTTTATCGAAGAAGAAAAGCAACCCAGTTTTCCGTTGAACCCGAGGAGATTCTCGTTATTTAGTAATCGCTGCAAACTCGCATTAAATATCTGGCACAATTCAGACTAATGAATCGATAAAAGTGATAAACATTTTTAATTTCGTTCCTTTGATGACGGCATTTACAGAAAAATATATAACGAGGGAATACAGTTGAAAAATGTATGTGGGTCAGAATGTACTTTATATCACGCGTGATTATCGTGCGAATGCATTACATTTAAATAGTACTGTACTTTATTGGTTGGTCAGACGTTTACTACAATGTATACCTATTGTAAATTTGAGCCATGGAAACTTATTAAGGAACGTACATGTAGCCTACAGTACATCCTGTATGAAGATATTCTAAAACAAAGTACAAATCAAAATGCTGCTTTGATAACGAATACAGTAAAACCTGGAAAAGTGACCACCTGTTTATGTTGACCACTTTTTAGTGTATTGTTTTTCTAGTGTACATTTCCTTCATAAAAATTCTCTGTATA
>JAQGBX010001362.1:0-25455 GCA_034698745.1 Megaphyllum sjaelandicum | reverse complement strand
TAAAAATTAAACTAGTTGAAAACATACAAGCAGGCTATGCTTTTCGTTTCCCTAATTTGATATTTTGTCCAAGGTGTAACAGTTCAAAAATTATACTTTCAATTCCGTTGAAAAATTGTCGTAGGTAAATGTTAATAAAATCAATGGATAGAGCACCCATGACATCCTAACGACACAAACAAAATTTTCACAACTCAGCTAACAGTTAAGAAAAAAAATTGGGGTGTCACTGACTTCTTGTCCACCCTGTATAGTATCGTTCAAAATTCCTTATCATTATGAAGCTATTTGTGCCCACTTGAGTACATAATATTATGCTGGGCAATATCAAATAAACCCATATATGGACATTGCTATATGTGGCCTTATACATGAATAAAATTAAATATGGTCATGTTCAGTTAATGAATATATGGACAAATTCTGATATGGCCAAATTTGGAACCATGTATGCCTTATACACTTGTATAAGACAGTTCTGGCCATATTTAATTTTTTTCAAGCAACAAGCACCTTTAATCATATAAATTTAAACGTATCTGTAATTGTATGTTCAGTTCTGCATATTTATCTCTGCACATCTTTCTCTGCACATAATTTTCTGCATATTTATCTTTGCACATACTTTTCTGCATCTATTTTTGCATAACTTTCACTGCACATTCTTTTCTGCATAGCTATCTCTGCATATTGTTTTCTGTACACTCTTTTCTGCAGAATTATGGTGAGAAGTTATGTAGAACATTTTCTGGAAATTAAAATTGTCAGAATTTGATCAGAATTCTGCAGAATAGTTTCTGCAGTAAATGCACTGGGATATTTTTCTGATAAAATTCTGCACATTTTTTTGTATGGGATGGCATGGTTTCGTGACCAATCCAGTGTCGGTAAAGGTATAACTAAAACAAATGCTTCCGAAACATTCTAGCCAATTGGGTGTTTTCATCTGTTTTGATTTTGTTTGGGTTACGTCGCCTGCCTATCATTAGAAAAATTACTAAGACATAATCCAACAGCAGATGTGTAAAAACATGTTTCGGAACATTTCAAAGAACATTATTCGTTCAGATCTAACCAACCACGTGAAGAAAGAAGATATTTGCAAAACAAATATTTCCATCTTCTTTATTCATGGGGTACTCTTAGTTAATGTATACTGGTCTAGTTGGTTTGTATATTTGCATCAGAAACATGCCACATGCTAAATTTTACTTTCTTACTTTATTGTCTTCTGTATTTTTAATATTATACAATTGCAACTATTACATACATACAATTCAACGATCTGAACATCAAGAAAAAATTAAAAGTCAATAGAACAAAGTTTCTTTATCATTTTGTATGGGAAATTGCTTAAATTGATACATACAAAGTCGAGAGTTTTTTTGCAACAGCTGCCTAATTATAATCTGCAATTAGCAAAATTATGAAAATTAAAACGATCTTTAAAAAAATCGTGTATAGCATTCAGGAATTGATAACTACATGCAATGATAATAAACGAAAATAAAAATCACATGCTCATAAATGTAGCGAAAATAATGCAATTACTTTAATTAAAATTTTATCTTAAAGAATAATAATTAAAAATCTTAAAGCATGTTAAATATTTGTTCAGATACAGTGGCATTGCTCCATTAGTTAATTATAAGCTGATTATTAAGCCGACCAGTAAATTCCAATGTAAACAAACAATCTTTCCGCTAGAACAATTTCTTATGGCAAATTTCTGTCTTATAATTAATTTTGTGAATGGGTATATATATCGACAACCACGCAATAATTAATTAAAATCTCGGCGAAGACAAAGAATCAGAAAATGAAAAAAAATCCATCTAACATTCTTACATCAACGTATTTTAATGGGTAAATAGAGATCTGAATTATGAATGCCAGTAGTTTCTGGATTTTTTCTTACATAATTTCAGGTATACCTGTATAATTAAAAAGGCTTTACTAAACAAACATCAACTTCGAGCTCAAAAATGCTAGTCAAAACGAAATTCAATTTAATAACTATACTATCATCATAGACAATAGAATATATTTTTGGACAAAATTACGTTCGTTTGATAAAGGAACATGAAATCTTTACATTTCATACAAACAACTAATGAAGAGTCGTGAGCCTTTCTTACAATGAGCTTGCATATTTACTGACTTTCGCAAGGGTTTTGCAATTACGTAAGATGAAAATGTGTAATTTGTACTAGTTTCAATTTCTCTTAATGAATCGACATATAAGTTATAGATGGCGTAAAATGTTAGCTAATACAATTTTGAATGTGCTGAGGGATACTAAACAAACTGATGTCAAATCTCCAAATTGTATCGTAAAATACTCCACACTTTAAATGCATCCACAGCCTAATGAAATATTTTAAATAATTTAAAAAGAACATTTCGACAAATTTGGAATTGGCATAAAGTAAAAACTTGTTAAAAAAAATTTCAAAGGAAGTTTAAATGTGATTGTTTATAGCGTGGTTCGTATTATCAGAAGTCAGAAAAAACATGACTTCATGTTCTTCAAGTGGTCGGCAAAAATCAATTAGAAAACACAATAACACGACCAAAAACGTTTTTTTCTTCTAAAAAATGACGTTTCGCCACCATGTGGCATTCTTCAAGCTTTAATAGAACATAGATTCACATTAATTACATTTGATATAAAGTAAGGAAAAAAATATTACGTGTGCAATCTAAAACAAGTTTTTTCGGTTCTTTATTTTTTAGTTTTTTTCATTTTTTTCGTTTTTTAAAGTGTTTAAAATTTTCAAATTTTGGCGGCCTTTGGAACCCCTATGTGGAAGCGCCGTACTCCAACCCCCCCCCCCTTTTTTTCGAAACCTTGCCCCAGGGCTATTAAACCCCTTCTATCCTGGTTATGGAAGACACACGTGCTCTGTTCTGAGAGCAATTCTGAACACATTTAAGTAATGAAGTACTGAACAAGTCGTGAAGGTATGTACACATTATTGGCTATATATTTCTCTGTTAATCTCATTCTTTTTAGCTGTGCAAAATTCTTAATTTTAACGTTAATTCCCCTTATTCTCTTCGCCTTGCTTTCTCCCATTGTTGAAGTGCTATTTGTTATAGATTGCACACGTAATATTTTCCTTACTTTATATCAAATGTAATTAATGTGAATTTATGTTCTATTAAAGCTTGAAGAATGCCACATGGTGGCGAAACGTCGTTTTTTTGGAAGAAAAAAGCGTTTTTGGTCGTGTTATTGTGTTTTCTAATTGATTTTTGTCGACCACTAGAAGAACATGAAGTTTGGAAAAAATTAATTCTATACACTCAATATTAACAATACATGTATGTATCTTTTGTGTGTACCTAGCATATAGTTTCGGCAAAACGACAGTACATATACATGCACTGTATATTCACTTTAGCGAATAGTTACCATTTTCTTCGAGTGGCTGGTATACTTGTAATAATTTATTCAACCATGTATACACTGCATTAAAACTTGCCTTATCTCAATATTAAATTTTTTGGGTTGTAACACTTCTGAAGCGGGGGTGCGATTTATATGATTCAGACTTTGGGATTTCCATGCAACTATATATTCACGTAACCTTCAAACAGATAATTAGTCAATCGTTTTATAGACACTTGTTGCATGACGGGAGAGTCATTCGAGTTTACAAACCATTATTTTGTTTTATACTTATTAATAATGATGGATGTATTGTCATAAAACAAACAATTAAGCCTGGTGCATGATAAAGAGCATACAACAGCAATAGAGGTCCGTGGCACGTTACCAAAACCGACTGTTAAATCGTACATGGCAAATTCATTTCATGGCGTGACTGACGTGTATACAACACACCATTCAATTTTCTTTACTTCAGTTTTGTACATAATGTACATGTACGGTCCTCCGCCATCGAAATACATGCACTGCTAAGTAATTTAATTCCATCGACCTTGGTGACAGTAGCCCTGAATCAACGACGCAATGGTTATTGAAAGGGTTATGCATGCATATTCGAGAAACATGTGGACAGGCGGGTTTTGATAGCAAAATTAAATTCTGCTCCCTGCACTTAAAAGGACGTGCCGAATATAACGCTAATTAATAGTAATTATTGTCGTTTAAAATTTTCCAGACCAGCTCCTAGAACAACTACATGTATAACCGGCTAGGATTTTTTGCGTTAAAAAAACATGTTCTCAATGCAAGGTGCAATTAGACACGCTGTTTACATTTTTATGTAATAGCCCACAGGCCTAATAAAATTAATTAAATTTAGATATGAAAAAAAAAAATAAAAAAAAATTATTGCACTGCCATTTTAATCCCATTGGGTATAAATCTGAGATTACGACCTATTTTAATCGAACATAATCATATGATAGATCATTCAACTTCTAATCTATAATCCGACAATCATCATGGTTGTTTCAAATTGACTTCATTAACGAATTTCTTCACGTATCATACCAACATCCGATTCGTTATTGAATTTCGATGTAAAAAGAAGTTTTTCTCTCAGTTCGAGCATAACTCGCAGAAGGTACAATCCTAGACAATACTCCAGGTTGAGTACGTCAATTAGGTCTTCCCCTCGCACGCTGCTTTAGGGTAAAATCAAAACAGAATTAGGTTACTAAGCATTGTACCGAGTGAAACCTTGACCATAAGTACCACTCGTTCGTTTTCATCAATCCACTTTTTGCTTTCCTCATCATTAACTGAAGCATCGATAGCTCTCGAATGCAGTGAAATGCCGAAAGAACATTATACAGTCGGCCATCAACGAGTGGGCAACGCCATCACGGCTCCCATGTTACATCTTTTACCAAGATCAACACGGAGGTTTAGGTGAACGAACTCAGATACTCGAATGTATATGTCACGTGACGGAGGGAGTCTCGAGTATCTCTTCTATAACCTTTGAGCTTCCCTGTAAAGCCCAGTATCCACTAACGAAACTTTGTTGCGAAACTAGGTTTCATTAAAATGTTTCCGAGATATGTTTCGTGCAACCTGTTGCTGAAACAGGTTGCGGAAACATTTATGTCTCCACCATCGAAACAATTCTATAAAACAATATGGCGGAAACCATGTTTTGTACCCAAGTGGTGTGATCACCGTAAAAAGTGCTGCGTGCAGATCGATCAGGTGTATAACTATATAAATAAAAATATAAAAGTTCGTTTGTGCTTGACTGCATATCTCCAAAAGTTCTTTACCGATTGCTTCGAAATTTTCACACAATGTTACGTTCGATTAGGGCGGGGTTCTTATATAACTTTTATTTCGATGTCACACCTGACAGCTACAAACATGCTTTTTTAGTAACAAGGTCAAAAAAATTTTGTGAGATGGTGCTACAGTCAGTGAATGCAAAACGCGCTATTTCACGATTTCAAGCCGCGTCGCTTGGGACGAGACGGTTCCAATTTCGACCAAAACATTCCAAAACAATACGCCCAGACGTGTGTGACCTACATTCCCAGTTATTACCAAAATGTAAAAATGATCAAAGATCGATACATTCGCGTAGTTGAACAACAAAGACGATACCCAGGTACTGTATAAGGTTTTCATTATGCCGATAATCGCATTTTCACTGTGTTAAATGTTGACCTGCTTTTTCGAATTACTGCACTAATTTTTTGGAATAATCGAATTTGAGATGATACCGGGGAAGGGGGAGTGCGTGGGGACAAGGAGGTATCATGGAGGGATATGGCATGGAACGAGAGAGACGGCTCCATTGGTGGGCCCCGAAACAGGAACTTGGAAGAGATGATACGGGGAGGGGGGCCAAGGAGGTATCAGAAGGATGTTGCAAGGGACGAGACGGTTCCATTGGTGAGCCCTGAAATTAAGCCAAAGCAACGCGTGGCCGGGCACAACTAGTGTTTTATAAGTATTGTTATTATTGAATTATTGTGAGAACACAATTGAATTCTTATTAAAGTGTATATCAATATATACACTTTAATAAGAATTCCAATACTTGTCAAATCGAATACGAGTTGATAAGTCAGTTCCTTTTAAAACTTATAAATTTTAACCAATATTTACTTATTTAAAGTTATATTATAGCCGCATAATACAGTAAAAACAGGTGATGACTCGTCATTTTCGTGTCATACAATGTACCGGTACTTGTCAAAATTCCAGCCACTAGTCCGTTCCAATGTGAGGAAGTGACTCCCCCTGCCACATGGCACTGTGTGCGTGCTGACCGCAGGGTATTGAATTGAATTGAAACATGTTGTCATTGCAGCTGTATTCAGCTGAACTCATATCAATAATGTTGTTCTCACAATACTTTTATAATAACAATACATATAAAACATTATAAACATACAAACCTGATCGATCTGCACGTGGAAAGTGTTTCGGAAACACCCTTTGATCTATCGGTACGAATAACAATACGAAACATTTTTGTGCAACATTTCCATGTTTGCATGTTCGTTCCGTGTTTCGGTTTCGTTAGTGGATACCGCCCTTAACGAAAACTATTACAGTAGCGGTACTCAAACAGACGTACACATTTTAGCGAAACTGCAGTGTCAACCTTTATGAACGGCCATAGCAATACTGACACCTTTTGAGAGGCGATACCCCTTTTGAGGGGTTGTTCATAAAGGTCGACACTGCAGTTTCGCGAAAATGTGTTCGTCTGTTTGAGTACAGTATACCGCTGAACTATATGAAATAAGACTGGACATTTTTTTGGGAATAAAAATAACGTACAGAAACTAATTGCAGAGATAAGTTGGCAAACAGTTTAGTTTCTGAATAAAGCTGGGTTTCCACTATGGCATTACGCTATACAAGGTGTACCGAAAGTCAGATGCCAAATTGACAGAGCTTGTACACGTGCACGGTGGTAATTGGAGTAGAAATACCCAAAGAACGGAGGGCAGCCAGGTTAAGGCAAACTACCAACATTCGGCAAGTGTGACAGAGATGCTTCACTCTTTAAATTGGGAATCATTATGGGTGAGACGAGAAAAATTATCTATGGGCTTGTTTACACGTTTCAATCAACCTTCTAATTCACATATCTTCATGCCTAACAATCACTGTAGAAGTATAGACATAATTATTCTAAACCTCTGACTGAGCTCCGTGTTAATACGGACGCTTACTATTGGTCTTTCTTTTTAAATGCGATTAGACGTTGGAATAATCTTCCTGACGATAGTTCAGATTAAACTCGAGTTCAATTTAACAATGATGACTAAGTCGTAAATGATGTAGGAGCTTTCTCCTAAAAATGGGCTTGACCCCCCTACCATATGGCATTTAATTGCTGACTGTAGGGTACTGAGTTGAATTGAATTGAATTGTCATTAATTTACAATGCAATAGATCCCTATTACCCGGAAGCGGATTAAAGTTTGAGGATTAACACCATTCTCAACCATAATATATAAAAAAGGAATATGCTGTATCTCGGAAATATATTAACATGTTTCGAAAATTAGGATGGAACGTACTGCAGTCATAAAGTTCAGGAATGTTGTAACTTTTTTTTCTGCGTACTTTTCTCCAAACTTTCATTCGCAATTGATTTCAATTACTTGTGCTTAATGATTTTTTAAAACGTCAACTAGCGGTAAAAATTCGATTTCTTCAAACAATTTTTCTAATTTGAAAAGTTACAAAATCCAACATGAAATCATACGGATTTATAGATTTTCACCTATTTCAAACAGAAACTTCATTATATAGCAGAAAAACCGGATAATCGAGATCCTATATCTGCATGATACTGTACGCGATATTGGTTTCATGATTTAATCAGTATAATTTCGGGCAAATTAGAAAACAATTGTTTGAAGACATCGAATTTTGACCGCTGGTTGCATGTTTAAAATATCAGTAGTCACAAAGTAATTGAAATCAATTGTGAATGACAGTTTTTAGTGTCTCCTTAAAAGGTATGCAGAAAAAGTTACCACATTCATTAACTTAATGACTTTCCAGCCTAATTTAAGTCAATATAAAAGCATTGATGAGGTTGCGATGAAATTCTGGAAAAAAATGCCTTACCTGAAGATTGAGGAAAAAATCCTTTCCAGATAAATCTATTTCTAAGGGTTTAAATTCTAAAATTTCACTCAGGTATTGTTGGCTGCACTCGTCAACTATTGCATTGAACTACAAAGAAACCGGAAAGAAATGGTTCGCAATGTAAATTAATCAAATAATATTCATATTAGAATTAGAATCTGTGAACAAAACTCTTTTACAAGGTTATTCAAAAAGCTTCTGACTTACTTTAGACACGATATTATCAACGCATTGTTTAAAGTCGATATCCTAAAATTAAATTAAATTTGAACACTGGGCGTCTTTACGTTGCATACGTTTAAAAAAATAATCACCTGTATCCATGGAAGACTTTTAAGAAGAAAATCAAACCCCGCTGAACTAGTGAAAACACAGAGAGCTAAGACGATTTTTAACAGGCAGGCCATTTCTAAATTCGGTCCAACACTCAGTGGAGAAAAGGTTGAATATTGTACGTGGATGTTATTGTAAATGCCATTTTTCGAGACCGGCATACCTGCTAAAATATAAAGAAATGTAATTGAAATGATAACAATGCGATTAATAATAATAATAACTAAAGCAGATTGCCTGGTAATTTCGATAGCTCTCAAGCGAGGGTTTTGTTCGTTAATAATGTCCGGATGTTTTTTCAGGAATTTCCCCCCCCCCCCCATCCCGAACAATTCGAATGAAATGGATGCGATTCCTTATAGTTATTAAAGTTTTTTCAATATAATGTATATATACATAATAGCGGATCAAACATGGACCTATAATTTAAGCTAGTTCAAATAAATTGTATTCTGCCTAAATACGGGTTAAGGTTAGGCACCAAGACCCTCCCTACCCCCCAAAAAATTAAAATACTGAATCAAAAATAGTACACAATATACCCAAGGTTAATGCAGCATTAAATTACTCTAACATGATTTTGGACTTCTAAATATAAAATAATACAGACGAGATGTATATCCTCAACCTTTTAGACTTTTTAGTTCATTACGCCAGCTCGAAGTTCGCCTGTATCACTTCCTCAGGAGATGATAAAACGTTTAAAAAAAGGTTAGAAATTCTGCATTACCAACCTATCAACAATTGAGAATATGTTTAATAAAATTTAATGTTACAATATGTCTTTTTCAAAAAATACAAAAAAAGCTCACTCGGAGCTCTTTAAATCAAGGAGCAATTTGCCTTTGTGTTTTCAATTTGTCTTTTCTGATCATCTCCCTTTTAAGATTTACGAAAATTAATGGAATTATTAGCAAACTTGATTAATCTTTAGGGCATTATTACACAAGTTTCTGCAAAAAATCAGGGCGCAGTCGAATGCTTTCGGTCATCTGTCAAAGCGGAAATAACGTGGTTTGCATTTTAGTGAATCTTTGAACGGAATGGGAGAAGTTGGAAACTATTTACTCGTGACTATTTACAGTAACTAAAACTTGCATCCTAATTAACGATTATTACAGTCTTGATTACAAAATTACTTGAGACAGAATAGCAAAACATAGTACACGTTTTCCTATTGTTTATTGCTATCTTTAGGAACCAAAAAAACCTGAATGGAATGAAGGATTGGCTGAATAAGAGTCACTCCATTTAATCAGAATGTGCTCAATATATCAATCGATATTTTCTAGTAAATCGAGTTTAATGAATAATTGTTCGCAGCGTAAGTTTTTTTTATTTCTTTCTTATTATTTAATGAAACGACATTTAAACTTGCTGTAATGGTTATTTATTAAAACACATATTCAGAATACTATAAAATTGGAAGCATTGTTAGGAAGACAAGTGAGGAAAAGTTTTTATAAACTAAAAACTACTAAAAAAGTGTAAACTGTAGCTGCAGAATGAATCGAAAGTAGTAATAGGCCATCTTATGACGTCAAAAGCTCCCCGTGTATATATTCCTGTCGACGAGATGTTGGTGCTCTAAAAGTTTTCGTTTAAATTTTTTTTATAAAAAATATCCTAGAATAGAAACATGCACGCGCACTGCAAAATGTGTCTAATTAATAGTAAAATATCTACTATCGTATAAAAATAAAATAGACTATTGGATAATTTTTTCCCAGAATTATGGATCAATATAGTCTCTTAATTTAATTAATTCAACAGTAAAAACTAAAGCATGAGAGGTACACTGTATGTAATAAAGCATTTGCATACATAAATATATACTCTACGCTAGGGGATGTTACATAACGCGTTTGCTCCGAGTAAAAAATTGGAGTGCATGTAAAATCTTTTTAAAAGGTCAACAAAAGTGGTCCAAAGCCAGTAAAAAGCTCTAGTTGTAAGTTAATTCATGGTCGAACCAAAGCATCTGTTTAAAGTTTTGATTAGATAAAAAGCATCTGCTACAATTGGGCTGGCTCAAAAGCATCTACATCTGATTAAGGTAAAATCAAGTAGTCAATTAACTGCTACGAATTAACCTTCCTGACGATAGTTCAGATTTAACTCGAGTTCAATTTAACAATGATGACTAAGTCGCAAATGATGTAGGGCTTTCTCCTAAAAATGGGCTCGACCCCCTACCTTAAATGGCATTTAATTTCTGACTGTAGGATACTGAGTTGAATTGAATTGAAATTAAATTGAATTTTGAAAGTCAACTCACCAATATACTGCGCATGAAGACCAAGGGTCCTTACTTCGCATTCTCTTCGCAAAACTAGGAACAGTTTAGTTCATTTCATAAACAAAATGTAAGGCTTCACATTTCTAGCTAATAGGTGCACTGAACGCCTCTTTGTCTGGTTTTGGACAAAAAACTAAGAACAACTAAATTTTCATATGCACCTACCTCAACCACATTTGCCACGACGCATGGAAGATAAATACTGCAATCAGTCTAAGTGAATGAATATGAAAAACACGTTTCCCTCGCTTAGAACGCAATGCACCGATATCGACACACCTTCAATTTGGATAGATTAAAATTAGAATAAAAAAACCACATACTATGAAAGTCGGTCTTAATATGTCAGGTATTGGACAATTTTCGTTGAAATCTTTCAGCACTGGGTCATTCTTCAGGGAAAAAAAGTTGAATCAGGACAACCATAAGCGTGAGTAAGAAGTGAGGATGGAATAATTCATAAAATACCATGATTCTATTGTAGACGCATTCCCAAGAAAAATATCCCATCTGGAACGATTAGATTAATGGAAAATCAAGCAACATATGCATATAGTCACAAATCACAAGTAAAATTGAAAATGCGGCATTCACTTACGAGGATGTCAACTGCGCAAGGTATGTTTAAATCTATTTTATCATACTCTGTAGCTTTACCCTTACACTTTTCCCTGCAGGTATCGACAATGTCATTGAACTGCACAGAAAAAACAAAAAAATAACATTTGAGAATCGATTGCAAAGAAAAAAAAGAGAAGAAATGGTTCCAAATGCAGTACATGTACATGCTGCAAATGTTGCATAAGACATAGGTTGGGGCTGAACATTTGCACCGATTTTTTTCTTATTACATTGGATTGAAAGTATTGAGCATTTCTTCTGATCTGCAAATTTACATCAAATGCATCTATTCTCTGATCAACGTATATCCTATTTCGCAAAGTAAAAGAATAAGAACAGTGTCACTGTGTCAGACTTACCCAATCAGCTGTTGTACAGGCGCATTGCAAGGGATTGATCCCCTATGAACAGAAATAAAAATTGAAGGGTAAATTCGCATATTTCTCTTCAAAAAATAAGAAAAAATGACTCACAAAGAAGATATCAAGACTAAAGTCATTCCCGGTTGCCGTCAAAAAAATAGCACAGAAAACGGTGATTCTGAACAGGTTAGCCATGACTGACTCGATGCAATGGACTAGCAAGGAACGTTATAATCTATGGCGCCTACACGTGCCTATAAATATCATTTTAATTCTAAAGAATAGGAATAGGAAATAATAGGAATATTAACGAAAAATGATGATAGTATCGTGCCGGAAACACAAAAAAACTTTTTTTTTAATAATATGCTCATTTCGGTATAGTCGTGATTGCACGCAAGACCAGGAGAATGAAAAAATTGTTTTCTTGGTAAAAATATAGAAGATGGAAGGAAATTTTTCACTTACATGTTGCGGCGTATTTTTCGGAGCTTGACTACATCATAATGGCGGATTTGTCTTGAAATCTTAGATTTTTAATTAGATGTAAGATCTATTGGTACAGAAAAACCTGTTAAGAGGGACCACCAAAAAAATGCTATGTTGGTCACTGTACACAGATGGTCACTGTACAAAGAATGCGTAAATTAAATTCAAATAATGAACATGTACAATTCACTTATACATGTAGACTGTAATACACGTAGTAAAAAACCACAAAACCAAAAAAGTACAGAATCATCATGTCCAAGGGTTAAAACAATATGTAAGGTGACTCATCTGTTATCTGGTCACTTTTTAAGGTACATTAGCAATGTAAAAGTTGCAAAAAAAGACAACACACACTGGTCACTGTACACAATAGACAGGTGGTCATAGTCACTACAAAGAGAATTTTTATGAAAGAAATTACACTAGAAGAAAACAATACATTAAAAAGTGGTCAACATAAACAGGTGGTCACCATTCAAAGGTGGTCACTTTTCCAGATTTTACTGTATAATGTAAAAATCTTTCCTTAATGTTCGCCCTATTTGAAGGCTGCAAGTAATATTTGATAAAAATATAATTTTTGTTACAATTATATCTACAAGCGTAAGTGTAACTACGCTATCGATGACGGAACCATTTAGAACTTGAGATCTTCAACAGGTGAGCTTTTAAAATTAGTACGGTCGGCGACTTTGATAATCCATGACCGTTTAGAAACTATTCAGAGAAATCAAAAAAGAAAAAGGAAAGACCCGACCTTCCAAGAATCTTTTTTTGCATGCTCATGGCGTAATTTATGAGAAAATATTCTGAATGCGTGCGTTTTGTGCTCTCGGTGCAGATCTCGGACTCAGCAATTTGGGAGTGAAAAAATCGCAGGAACAAGATACAGGAAACTGGGAACGGGATGACCCTTTATGTAGGCCTAAACTTAATTTGTTTGGAATAAACAACGAAAAATAAAATTAAATGATTGAAATGAAAGCAAATTTGTTCTTATTTCAATTGAATTAATATAAAGTCAAAAAATCAGAATGAAGGATAATTATTGGTTTTTTTCCTATAAAAAGACTAAAAACCAATTGAAATTTATTGTTTACGCCATGGTTAGCAGAGCAATTTCCTTTAAACCGGACATCGAAATCGAAAGTCACTTTTTCTATAAGTTGTCCCCAAAATAACCATTTAAAATTGCTTTTGTTTGATTTTTATTTGTAATGTATTTTTGTCTTATCTTTTGGGCAAAATCGAGTAATTCTGGTATAACCTCCTTTGAAATTAGAAAATTAGCACGACTGTATGCTAGCCAAAATGAGTAATCTTAAGAGTATATTTGCAAGTTTTTACAACCTGCATTATATTCAGTTCACAAAATTTGCACGCTTTCGAAAGTAAAAAGTCGTAATAGAACCAACTCCGTTGAGTAGACAAAAAAATTACATGCATACGTTCGGAGTTTTACAACGACCATTCCTACACCTAAGTAACACATGAGCTATTCATTGGCAGGGCAAAAGATTTTCGATTAACTGTATCAGCTAAGTTGACCTCAGTCTTTTTGTATATAGAAGTTACTTGAATAATTGTTCTCAAACGAGTGCTTGAGAATTGATTTCTTATTATTTAATGAAATAACTGTTAGACATGTTGTAGAATGAATGCATAGTCATTTATTAAAGCCCATTAATAATGCTATGAAATTGGAAACGTGGATAGGAAGACAAGTGAGGAAGTTTTTATTAGTTGAAAACTACTGCGACTAGTCGGAAGCCGGGTGTCATCTTATGACGTCAAATGCTCCCCGTAGATGTCTTCCTGTCGTCTGGATGTTGGTGCTCTACAAGTAGTCATTTTAAGGTTTCAGTAAGAAAATGCACGAGGAATGCAAAATAACAAAGAAAATCGCCATTAAATAATTAAACGGAGCATTTGCTATGATGCGAATCCGCTTTGAGTCTGGATGGAGGAAGAGGTTTTGCCCAAATTTAAAGAATAGAGATAAGTAAAAACTAATGAGTTTTCTTCAATAAAATGTTAGAAAAAAAGCATAAACTTTGAAGAACAGCTTGAAGTGAAGCTGTAAAAAACATTAGCGCTGAACTAGAGGTTATCGATTTTGATTCAGGTTTAAAGTAGGAATGTAGATAAAATCATTTAACAAATTCAGTAAGAGTAATAGAATTTACCATAAATCAGAGTGCGTTAGTTGAAAGTGCAAGATTTATTAAAAATTCGATAAAAGCACCTGCTTTGATCTTGTGAGATTAGAAGCAGTTGCTCTGATATGTTCTAGGGCAGTGGAGTAGGATATACAGTAGATTAAAATAAATCAAAGGACAGCAGAACATCCGTACATGTACTATGTCAAAGAATGGATCAACAGACGCCAATTGAAAGGTATATGGATGCACGGATCAATGCTTCGCATTAAAATAGCTGATGGATCAAGGCAAGGGATTCATATAATTGCTACGAATTGACAAATTTCACTCACCAACATATGACGCATGAGTTCCATGGCTCTTTATTGCTCCTTTTTGCATGCCTATACGAAGCAGTTCATTCCATAAGTAAAATGTAAGGTATCCGTTTCTTTCTTGCCTAAATGTTCTTAAAGAGAAAGTATTCGCAAACTGCCAAAGGCTGAACGTTTTTGGGATCAACACCGCCTTTAATATTCATAATTTATAAAAAAGAAAAATTGTGAAATGAACCGTAAGTTATTCCCTAATAGACAGCTCTGACTGAGGTTTCGTCACATTTCTCAAATTTTTTTAAAAAAGATAAAACAAAATGCCCATGGTTGCAGAGGTGTCCATCGCCAATCACTTTTTTCAAAGATATTTCTTTTTTACAAAACAACGAGAAATGTTAGGAAAATTCAAATAAGAGTAATTTCCTAGGGGATAACTAAGGGATCATGGGAAAATGTTTCTTTTTTTATAATGTATGAATATTACGGGCGGAATTGAACCAAAAAAGACTTGCCTCCTTTGGCAGTTTGCGTGTATTTCACTTTAACGCGTCTTCGTCTGGTTTCAATTAAGAAATTTTAAACAACCTACCTTTAACATATTTTCTGTGATACACCAAACAAAAGCTACAGCGTCCAACTAAATAAAGTAAATTTAAAGGATATTTTTTGTTAAAACTCAACGTACCGATTTAGCCTAATACTGCACAAATTTAGACAGGTAAAATCCGAAAAGGAAAAGACGTACAGCAAAACTTGGTTGTGTTATCTCGGGAAATTTACAGTTTTTGCTGAGTTTTTGCACTTCCTCATCAACCTGCAAGGGGAAAATAGTCGAAATAACGTAAAACGCGTTCCAGTTACACGAGAGCGTACTGCATAAGAGTGAGAAATAATAATATGGAATAATTAGGAGAATACCGTAATTTTCTCCACGACGCATTTCCACGAACAAACTCCCAACTGGAACGAAACGCTTACAATAAAAATCAAAGCCGTTAAAACAAAACTAGAAAACGTGGTAGTCTCTTACCAAAATGTTGGGTGCGCATTGCCATCCGAAGTCTATTTTCTCAATCTCCAAATCTTCTCCCTTGCAATCTTTCCTGCACGAATCAGCAATTCCATTGAACTGTCCGGAATAATAAAAAAATGTTTAAGACGCGATAAAAATGAGGCAAGGGAGAAAAGAAAAATATAAAGAAAAAATCCGACACATTGTTGCCTATCAAATCCTTTATAAGGGATAATGCGGTTTGGAACTAAGTATTTGCTCCAAGTGAGATCGAATGAAAAGCACGTCCTCCTTGGATCAGGTTGGATAAAAAGTGTTTGAGCTAATTAAATTTTGCATCAAATGCATTCTCTTAGTTCAGTTTAGATCGAAATCAGTAGCTATATCCGATCAACATCAATCGAATACACTTCTTAGAGTTCAGAAGTGACAACTTAAAAATTTCCAGTTCTAGCGATGTGATGAGCTCGATATTCGGTAAAGCGACATACATGTTCGGCTAAATGATAGCATTAATTACTAGCTGGTCTGCCCGGGCTGTACTTGACGATAGAACGAAGCGATCGCGTTTTGCCGTTATCTCCGCCACCCGTGTTTGGAATGAAAGCTGAAAAACCAGATCCTTCCCGGGGGGAGGGGGATGGGAAATGTTTTGACAGTAGATGGCGTGATATATACTGCGATATATCCACGTATTGGACTTCCCCACGTATTTAACGTCCTCAGCGCGATGCTGAGTCATCAGGGGCGTTTTGAAAAGGGCGACTTTGAAATGCACGTCCCCTCTACGCGCCAGAGGAAAGCTTCCTTTGCGAATGACCCCCAGACAAACTCACGAAATGGGATAGTTTGATAATAAAATTACAAAAATAGAATTTAGGGAAACGATAACTTGAACAGAGAGAAAATATTCTAGGAACTTACAGAAAAATATATTTTATGATAAGAAGAGGATAATTTTGACGATAATTACAGTAACGACTTTTATTGGATGCGAGCAGGATAATTCCTGGTGGCCACTGTCCTTGCTCGCATAATACAAAAATAAGAACAGTATCAGACTTACCCATTCAGCTATTGTGCAGCTGCACACCACGGGATCGAGTCCCTGTGAACAGGAAATGAAAACTGTAGCATATACTCATATTTTGTTTAGAAAATCAGAAAATAGACAAGAATTACTCACCTCTAACACAGCAAGATTAAAGGGGTCTTGCGCGGTTGCCACCAAGAAAGTAGCGCAGAAAACGACTACTCCGAACAAGTTAGCCATGACTGACTCGATGCAATGTTTTATCTGGGAGCGTAATGATCCACTAAACCTGAACTTACCTATAAATAGCAACTTCATTCTAAAGGAAAAACTTGAAGCAACTAATAAGTGGAAAAGGAACGAAACATGATGATAGGGTCCATGATGTAAACAAAAGTTCGTCAAAAAATCTGCATTTTAGTAAAGAAGACTGCGTGGTCGAACGCACAAAGCGACAGGATGTGAAACATTATTTTTTTTTTAAAAAATTATATAACTAAGAACACATTTATTCACTCAAATATTGTACCGTCCGCTTGCCGCCTTCCTGTATTCGTAATATAACCACGTTAAAATGGCGAAATTATTTTGAAACCTATCATTTTAATTAGATGCAAGGTCGATTTGTGTAATGTAACAAAGATTGCGTTTTCAAGGTGCATACAGAGCATGGACTGAAAAACCATCAAAAAGTTTTGGACAACAGTTATTGCCTTATTCATCCTTATTGAAAGCATTGGTTTTGACAAAATATTTCCATTTTTAGTACCAACATGTCCGGATGGATCAACACAAATAATGACATATGGTTGGTTGGGTTATGCATTTTTAACGTTAGCCTATTCTTGCATATGAGGTTATTAATTACGATGCATTCAGTTTGCTGAACATGGCTGACCAACGAGATCATCAACAGGTGAGTTTTCGCATGCTGTGAAGACTGGTAATCCATGTACCTGCATCTCGCATCAAGCGCCTCAAAACATTTTAACATGAGAGAAGTGGAAAAATGGTATTTTATAAGACAACCACAGTAATAACAGCACCACTTTTAATTATTTATCGTACACCACTTTCTCACACTGCAATGGCCGCAATTTCCAAATTTCGGGTTCTGAGCCAATCGCGTTTTCTCGGGTCGCTATACGTTAGCGAAATCATTGCATTTACAGCAGATTTTTGATTAATCAAAAAATAAAGTTTCCTAGATAATTAAACCCCAGATGAAATCACAACCCAAAGTAAATTTCAAAAACTTGGGAGAAGAAACTATCTCTTTTTTTCCAAGCGGTTGATACAGCGCAGGGGGGTGCTTATGCTCCGAATCTCATTCACTTGAGCCATTTTTTGGAGAAAAAAAAATTGCAAAAAAGGACTTTGCATATTTATTCATTTCATTAAAATAACAAACTAAAATCAAGTTAAAAAATGAAAATGAAGATCACTATCCAAGCAAAATTATTGAATCCGTTTTGAAATGCCGCAAAAAATAATTTTTTTATAGGTGAATTTCTCAACTACGTAAGAATCCCGTTCATCTTTTAACCATTGTTGAAAGATTATTTATAATGATGTAAACTAGCAGAGTCTGTATTTCGAGAAATTTACAGGACGATTTACAGATGGAAACACTTCTTGAAAAGATCGACCATTTCAAATTAGCAAACAAGTACTTTTATTATCAACATTTATAAACAAAAAAAATGGTTTTCCCAAAAACTCCTACTTGGCCTTTTGGTGTTGCAGCGTCCCGGAGCGCCTTTTACCAGTGCTCACTTGATGGAATGGCTTCTCTTCGACCTTTAACCTGCCTGATGCTTCCGCAACCGAAGCCTCGATGTCCGGAAGATTGGGTGCGCTCAACCGCTTGGAAGCATCTTTGGATCGTTTATTTCTCTGTCAAAAATCTAAAATAAGAGGTTGACTAACATAGAAACCAAAATGTGGACAGAGTTCACAAACCTTTGAAACCTGGGGTTGCTCGGCCAACGTCACCAGGGGTTGTGACGTAGAAAGGCGCTTAAAATGCATGGACGTGTTATTCCTCAGTTCCGTCTGTAATACTTTCTTTTCCTCCTTAAAACAGAATATGAATTAAGGAAGATGAATCTAAGACTACATAGCCCTGTACAAAATGTGCCATCAAACAAGAGCCGGTTCACTGAATACAAATACAATTAATCTATTTGGAATTTTGAAATAGATTACATTTAATAAATAAAGACATTCCACTGATCATAGAATTGCTCCAGACAACTTAATATGCTAGACTAGCGTAAAAACCCGGCCTTTCCCGGGTTAAAATTGTTTGATTTTCTAACCTTTTTTATGCGATTAGGAGTTAGATTTAATTGTCGTTGTCTCCAAAAGATGAAGATATACTGCATATGATCTGGATATAGACTGTAGAAGCGGGGAAACCAAACCCGTCTCGTGGGGGAAACTGGTTTGACAATTTAATGGCCCCGGGGTAAATTAGAAAGATTTATGGCCTATGAATTCCTCACAGAGTTCACGATCGCAGCGCGGGGGCGATTCGAAATGGGCGACTTCTCAATGCACGTCCCACCTACGCGCTAGAGGAAAACGTCCTTTGCGAATGGCCCCCAGACCCACAAACAAACCCAGCCTTAAAAAAACAAGATGGAGACGTTTTGCCTTTTATATAAATATATATATATATATATAGATTATAAAAAACCCAATCCATTTCTTCATATATTCGATATTAAAATAATTCAAAAGCACACGCACTAAATGAAACTACGATTCCTTCCCATCTATATAGGCTAATGTACATGTATATAAAATGCAAATCGCGTCCATCTAGTTTTTGTGGCTGGGTTTGTGCGTTTGTTTGCCGGGGGCCATTCGAAAAGGACGTTTTCATATTGCGCGTAAGGAGGACGTGCATTTTGAAGACGCCCATTTCGGATCGCCCCTGATGACGCAAAACCACGTTCTATGGGAAATTGACCCTCTGCATAATCCCCAGGGCCATAAAATTGTCTAGCTATTTTCCCCAGGGCCGTACATCTGTCAAACCATTTTCCCCCGGGCAACGCCGGGGTTTTCCGCTAGTTCCATATAAAGTTCAACTTCAAATTGTTTCTCCATTTACTTATTTTACAAATAATCTGAGAAATGGGACAACTTTCTAATATTCAATTTCGATTTTTTTCGCCCTCACCAGTAGTTTTTTCACCAGTTTGTCCTTATCGAGCAAGGCTTCTCGCAGCTGCCTAATCGCAATTTTGTCTTCTGAGCGCTGCAGTTTTTCACCGCCATTTTCGGACGCTACCCTGCGCAGAAAAATGACAGGGAATCAAACTCAGGCTCACGGGTAACTTCGCAACTGGAAGATTACGGATTAAAAAAAATAAGACATTGCGGAAATTATCCAGAAAAAAAAATGCGAGAAATCGTAAAAAAAAGCAATTGTGCGCCAACTTACAAAGGGCTCAACAGGATGGTCCAGGATTATCTTCTGCATGCTCAGGGCGCAATTTGCGGGAAAAAGTACTGGCTTCATGCGTTTTGTGCCCTCGGCGCAGATCTCGGACAGCACAATTGGGGGGGGGTGGAAAAATTGCAGGAACGGAAATGCACGAAACTGGGAAATGGGGGGAATCCCAGCAAATAGGATTAAATTTACATGTACGTGTGACAAACAATCAGCTGTGCTAAAAGACGGTTAGAGGCTATAAGAAGGTTTACATCTAAATGACCAAAGTGTTTGAAGATGGCGATTCCCGTGTGCAAAGTGCGAAATCAGAGTCGGAAATGCATGCAGAATTTATGAACTTGGGACTACATTAGAAAGTTTTACTAATTCGTACTGTTTTTGGGGGAAGAAGCGATTTCGAAAAATCGTAAAATTGTCGATATACAATTGTACATGTTCAAAACCAAGAGTACAAATATAATTAATCACAACATTAATTTCGTTTGCACAACTTAGTAAAAATTATTGTTTAACCGTTAGGAAATTGATCCTCAACAAAAACTTAAAATATAACCTTTAGAAGCGATTTTTCAATCTAGTTTCTTTCATGTTCTAGAGAAATGGTTGAGGTTGACAGTTAATTTATTTTTATTTTGCAAAAAATAGTACCGGTAACATGAAGGTTCAAATGATCTTATAATATTTTCCAATATTATAGGGCTATATATCTGAGATTCGCGTGGATATGCAATTTTGTTTTAATATACAGTCATCTTTGATACAGTTGCGATGAGTATTTCAGAGACTAACGCCATCTATGATGCATTCAGGGAAATTGCTAGGTGCAGTTTAGAATCAAGTTTCTAGGAAATTCTAGGAAAAACCATGCTAGACAGCTACCTTACTATCACATTCAAACGGAATCTCATATTAATCGCGCACATTGCAATTAAAGATTTTAAGAACACTTAGTTAAAATGCATAGTAGAACGCCCACATTAAAATTGTGTTATCATAAAACGCCTCATATTTTCGTGCAAATTCACAACTAAAATTACAGATGTTATACCACTATCAAAAAGGGTATAGCTAACTAAACTCGGCCTATACGTAGCTTGATTGCGACAAGCTGAGATTTTAGAAATCAAACTAAGTTTTGTAAAGTTACACAGAATAATTTAAGCTAATATCACAGCATTGATTTACGATATATGTCATTAAGTTGTTTTTTACTTCATTTATAAAGCACAGATCTCAAATTAATCGACATTTCTATCTAAAACACGCATTCAATATAATTTCAGTTCATGTTCTCACATGCAACATAAACAAACGTTAAACAATATAGTATGGCAGCCTATTGTGCCAAGCTCAGTCATTTAACGGCTAATTATACGCGTAGAACGTTCAGCCATGATTTGTATCTTTATAGCGTGGCACAAAAGTACTAATCAGGCTTTGCCGGTAAATGTATAGGAATTGGAAAATTAATTACATGTAGCTCATGTGCGTGTGAGATATAGGGCACAGGGCAACAGAAGGTCACAACAATTAATTAGCTCAATGACATTCAGTTATGTAATTTCTTTCACAGAAACACCTTTTTTACAATTTTTGTAAATGCGTTTCATATCAAATTATATTTTTTGGATAAACTCGATTCACTGTGCAATTTCTTAAGAAACGTCACAGATTTGTATTAGGATATGTATTTTTAAAATGAACGACAAAATATATTGCAATGAAACGTAAGCAAACCATGTGTTTCACAAAACCGTATTAAATCATGTCATCGGCACGCTGTATATAATATAAATGAAAAATATTCAACAAATTTAGCGGATTGGAAGTTGTATTTTTGTGAGTTTGCCGGATACGCAACCGTTAAGAAAAATGTTCTTTTACAACATACTGCAACAATTTCGAATATTCTTCGCAATACATTATATTGCGCAATGCTTGTTTTATAATTGCACTTGAGCCAGCAAGTAAATGATATGCGTCACAGTTAATGGAGGGACGCGAAATGAGCAATTTCAACTTTAGTAAGCAATTTAAAAAAACTTCGTTATAAATAGTCGCTATAAAAAGATATTGGCGCAACGGCCGCCAATATAACTTCTGGTATAACAGATTTAAAAGCAAACTTTTCTTGCCACTGAACCAATTGATTAGTTAAAACTCCAAGCTATTAATTGGAATGTCTAAAACATATATTGCGGTATAAAAATGTTAAGAAAATGGCGAAATGTCAATGAAATCAGTGCACAAAATGGCGACAGCGAGGAGGAGGAGACAGGAGAGCAATGCAGCGGGCACTATAGAGTGTGTGTGAGCCTCCCAAAACCTGAAGGGGAAGAGAGACATACACGTCAAAATGTTCGAAAAAAAATAATAATGATGTTTGCAAAATTTTGTACTAAAATGCGACAAGTTAATGCCGATTAAGCGGATGTTATTCTCGGAAACTGGTAAAAATTCGTTTGTGCCAAATCTTGTTATATAGAGTTGCACGGTGACGTCGTGGTACGCTAGAAGGCTAGAAATATGTTGCGAAAATATAGTTAAATTTCCATGCGAGCAAAGACTGATAAATAATAATGCTTGGTAAAGTTCTATCAAAAGCTGATGATTTAAGTTTACGCAGTTCAGCCCCCTAGCGTGTCTCGGAAAACCGTGATTTGCATTTAATTATTTTTCAAACCGATTTGCTCAGGTGTCAAAAATAGCGCTAAATACCAAAAATTAGCATTTCGATGATAATTTACAGTTTTGATGTTGCGCTATTTCGTCCAAATTAGACAATTTTATCAAGCCTGTTTTGGTGTATCCATAATATAAAAGCATGAAATTGAATAATTTTGTTGGCGGTGCCCTTTAATCATAGCAAAATTCCAAAAAGAGCTCGAGCAAGAAAAAAAAAATGTGTCACTTGGATATAAAGAAACTGAAAAATGGATATGTAAATAGTTGGAACAAGAATTGCATAATGGCAGCTTATTGCAATTGGGTTTTTCAATTTTTATTTTATTGGGAAGCCTAAAACTCAACCTGAAACTAAATTTAAAGTTAATCTAATGATGATTTTTCTTTTCATATTTTTTAAAATTCATGAATCGTAAGAAATGTTCCAATGAACCTCCCTTAATAAATAGTTATCAAAAAGTGAAATTTTACTAAGAACTCCAAAAACTTATCCTATCATTCATTTGAGTGGTAGGAACACATTTAAAATGTCGCCAGAAAAATTGTTACACTTTTTTAACACTTTTTTTTCCAGATGTGGATACACCGGAGGGAGCTTTAGAGATGCGAGCAATTAAAACGCAAGAAACGGGGCACAAAGGAAAGATTTTGCAGCCGGATTTAAGCACGAACGAAATTAAGAAGCGCTTTAGGAGGTTGTAAAGGATGCTGTCAAAGTCCTACCCTGTTCTGTAATTTCACTATTTTTCTGTAGGGCTTCAGTAGTGTACCTGAGCTGGCGACTTGCTTCGGTGCGCACTCGCAGGATCTCCCGCCCGTGGTACTCCAGTTCCTTGGACATTTTGGTCAGGCCAGTCTGCAGCCGATGGATCTCCTCGTTCAAGAGCTTAATGGACTCCTCGCGCTGGGTCACCGCCTCGTTCAAATCCGTAATGCACTCCCTCTGCTCTTTTTCCTGTTCAAAAAAGCATACATTTTAAAATTAATTTTCAAGATTACACTTTCATTCGGTTGATTTCGAGTAACCAGAGCGGTCAACTATTCGGGAAAATCTTTACAGAACAGAAAACAAATCGAGAGAAAAACAAGCTTTGCCACGGTATATCCTCTTAATGACGCGATGCAATCACTACAGGCAGGTAACGTGTGAGATGAACTCACTCATATAAAATGGCAAAATTTATAAGTTGTCCAACATTTGTACAATGTCATCCCTAACTTTGAGCTCTTTCAAGATGACTATGGAGAGTTTGAACACTTTCTAGCAAAAAACTGCCACATGTTACAGTAAACGTACATGTATATGTGTTAAGTGGAAATATGTAGGCCTATTCTATTTGACTTAAAATTTTCAAATTAAGAAATCGACAACAAAAAAATACAGTAAAACTGTTGGTCACTGTAAACAAATGGTCACTATACAAAGAATCATGTCCAAGGGTTAAAGCAAGATGAAACGTGATTCATCATGTCCAAGGGTTAAATCAAGATGTAACGTGACCTGGTCACTTTTTAAGGTTGGCAATGTAAAAATTGAAAAAAAAGAAATTGTCTGTACACAATAGACAGGTGGTCACTGGTCGCTATACAGAGAATTTTTATGAAGGAAATGTACACTAGAACAAACAATACACAAAAAAGTGGTCAACATAATCAACTGTTCTCAGAAACGGTGATTTTTGCCGATTTCACCCAGGCCTGGGGATGGAGCAACATTCACGAGTACATCCAGAAGTTACAGTATACTTGCGGATGGCCTTTCATTCTTGATATTTTCTCTTGTCATTGAAACGCGCTGTTTAACCAATTAGCGTTGGTCATTTGCGTTCAAAATTCGGCAACAATAATGGCACAGATGATTATGCTATATTACTGCGGACTAGCTTAGAGGGAAAAAAAAGTTCCGTTTTACCTTTTGATTGGAAAGTTCCATCGCTTTTCCTAATTCTACTCTAGCTGTGTGAATTTGGGTTTTGTGAGATTGGCACAGAGCTTCCAAGGCAGTGGACAATTTTTCTTCCCACCTTTTATTCACTGTTTCTGAAATACACTGGAATTACTATACACGCGCTGAAAATATACTGTGGCAGCCAAGGCCAGAATATAGCCATTTTTTCCTAAAATAAATGAAATTCGCGCGATACAACTTGGCCAGTAGTTTCTCGTAGTAATCTACTGAATAGTACAAGTACCTATTTGCTCTTCGAGCTGGGCTTTTATTCTGACAATCTCTTCCTCTTTCTGTTTTTCGGCTTCTTCCCTGACCAGATCAAGGGTTGACCGATGAGCGGTTAACTGCATCTGCAGATCCTCTAGCTGCTTCTCTTTTACTTTCAATTCGTTTTCCTGAAAAGAATTTCATCTCGAATGAATACCGTGTAAACTCTTCGGAAAATGGTTTTCCCAAATTGCTTTATTTGCCATTAAAAGATTGATGAACGCCGTGTGACGTCATATACAGATCGGTTTGAATAGCTGCGATGTAATCTATCTATCTATCTATCTATCTTCTATACTACTATAAAAGTCAAAATGCGGCCATCTTGGATGTACATGTTTGAGGCTATCTCACGAACCACCCCTCGGATTGCCCCCAAATTTTTCATATACA